>JAJLXT010000030.1:0-35305 GCA_030571395.1 Nakaseomyces sp. UFMG-CM-Y6046 | reverse complement strand
AATTTATTTTATTTATGTAATTTTATAATTTATAATTCAATACTATTTCAAAGAGATTCTGCAAGACAAGAGAAAAAAAAAAATGGGTAGTTCACAGGAGAAAGGGGCTGATAGCGATGATTTTTATCGAAGAGTTATTTGGGTAATCCTCCACTTACAATAATGAAAGCCAAAAGCAAATTATAACAAAATAGGATAAATGAATTAAAATTAGAGGGGGTAAAAAAAGTAGTGATAGAAAAATAAAGAAATAAAGAAAAAGAAGAAGAAGATGAAAAATAAAGCTCTGAGTATAAAGATAGGTAAGTTAATATTTTTTTTTTTTTTAGTTTTTTTTTTTTTTTTTATTTTATTTTTTTTTGATTTAGTTCAGTTTAGTTTCATTGTTATTTTCTCTTTTCATATCATTTTTTGATCCTTTCCAATAAAAAAAAAATTTAAGTGAGTTACAACTTCTTTCGTAACCTAAAAAAAACATCCATCAAATCTATCTCACCCATCCTTTATTCTTTTGTAAAGAACATCAAATTGATGCTTTTTCCTTCTTCTTGACCCATGGTTGATATATCTGATTAATCTGCAACAACACAGATAGTCGAGGTTTATTTATACAGCAGAATAACAGGAAATGAAATTAGAAGAAAATAAAATGATTTCGTTGTGGAATTAAAAGATAAATAAATGTGGATAGAATGAGTAGAGAGAATTTTTAGGAAATAATTTAGGAGCAAAAGAAAAGAAAGATGAGAAAAAAAAATGTTTTAATAAGAAAGAAAGAAAAAAAAAACAAAACTGAAGCTTAGGAAGAAAATTCAATCAAAGCTTTCTGGCATTGGTTGTTCTTCAGTAACGTATTCAGCACCTTCCTCGATATCCTCTTCTACAGTAGCTTCTTGGTATTGTTGGTATTCGTTGACCAAATCGGTCATGTTAGCTTGAGCCTCTGTAAATTCCATCTCGTCCATACCTTCACTTGTGTACCAATGCAAAAACGCCTTTCTGTTGAACATAGCATTGAATTGGTTGCCCACTCTCTTGAACAGTTCTTGGATAGAAGTAGAGTTACCAATGAAAGTGGCGGACATGTCTAGGTCGTTAGGAGGCACGGAGCACACAGCTGTTTGTACGTTGTTAGGAATCCATTCGACAAAGTAGGCCGAATTCTTGGTCTGGACCTTGTGCATCTCATCTTCCACTTCCTTGACAGAGACCTTACCTCTGAAGAAAGCTGCCACTGTCAAGTATCTCCCGTTTCTTGGGTCTGCAGCGGCCATCATGTTCTTGGAGTCGAACATCTGTTGGGTCAGCTCTGGAACCGTCAGAGATCTGAAGGACTTGGAGCCAACGGCAGTCAAAGGTGCGTAACCAACCATAAAGAAATGCAGTCTTGGGAAAGGAACCAAGTTGACTGCCAACTTCCTTAGGTCAGAGTTCAATTGACCTGGGTAACGTAGCGAGGTGGTGACACCGGACATGACGCTCGAGACCAGGTTATTCAGGTCGTTGTAGCTTGGCTGGTTCAACTTCAAAGTGGTCTGACAGATCTCGTACAGGGCCTCGTTGTCGATGCAGAAGGTCTCGTCTGAGTATTCTACAAGCTGGTGCACGGACAAAGTGGCGTTATATGGCTCGACAACAGTGTCTGAGGTCTTTGGAGAAGGCAACACCGAGAAAGTAGCCATCATTCTGTCTGGGAACTCCTCTCTGATCCTCGATATCAGCAGTGTACCCATACCAGACCCGGTACCACCACCCAGCGAATGTGTAATCTGGAAACCTTGCAAGGAATCACACCCTTCCGCCTCACGTCTAATCACATCCATCACAGAGTCCACAAGCTCCGCACCCTCGGTGTAGTGACCCTTGGCCCACACATTCCCCGCTGAGGACTGGCCAAAGATGTAGTTATCTGGTCTGAACAGGTTCCCGATGTTGGAAGTACGCACCGCGTCAATAGTACCGGGTTCCAAGTCCACGTTGATGGATCTGGGCACCCATTTACCACTAGACGCTTCGTTGAAGTATACACCCAACCGCGACCTCTGGATCTCCTCCGTCCCGTGATAGTTACCATTGTAGTCCAACCCGTGCTCACCGCAGATGGTCTCCCAGAACGCGGCACCGATCTGGTTACCACACTGACCAGTAGAAATATGAATGATCTCTCTCATAATAATTATTTATCAATCTCTCTTTTATGGATGATCTCTCCTTGTAGAAAAAAAAAACCACTGAAAATAATTCCAACAATTCAATTGTCTCCCTTAACAAAAAAACTACTAAGAATATCTTTTTAATATATCTTTATTAAATGTTAATTCACAAATTGGGTTGTTTACAAAAATTTAAAGCAAAAAAAAAAAAAAAAAAAAAGAATCCTCTGCTACTACACACACACAGAGAAAAGAAACAGAGAGAGAGAGAGAGATCCCAAAATAGAAAAAAACTAACAGAAAAAAAAAACCAGAATTATCATATTACACGTACACTATTACCCTGACGTTCTTTTTTTCGCGTTTCTTACGTAGTATGTGAGGTATTTTCATGTGATGTACGTATCCAATAATATAGGGCACGTGTAAAGTACGTATTATAGGATATACAGGTACACGGTATATACATGTGCCGGTACGTATAATACAACAATACAGGGTAAGTTGATTTTTTTGTCCGTTTCTGTTGTTGCGGTGGTGGCATCTCCAGGTTTTTTCTTTCTTCTTTGTTGAGGGGGAGGAGGCGGAGGGTTTTGTGTGTGTGTGTGTGTGTGTGTCCCTGTTTTGTATTATATTGTAGTTATGTGTGTATGTGAATCTATAGTGTTATATATTAATTAAGTGTATTAGTGTATATTGAGTTTTTGTATTATATGTATATTCTAATACATATTTTCTTCTTTCAATTTGTTTCCACCAGAGGTTGCTCATTTATCTTTTCCTGATTTTTATTTTATTTTATAATTTTTTTTTGTTGCTTTTGGTTAACAACAACAAAATTACTGAATTACAAAATTAGAAGTAGAGAGAAATAATAGGGATACACAGAAAGAATTCAAGAATAGAAAGAGATAGAAAAATCAAACAGTAGTTGATACCAATAATAAAAAAGATGAACAGTGAATACGATTATTTGTTTAAGTTGTTGCTTATAGGTAACAGTGGTGTCGGTAAGTCTTGTCTCTTGCTGAGATTCTCTGACGACACATACACAAACGACTACATCTCCACCATCGGTGTCGATTTCAAGATTAAGACGGTTGAACTGGACGGTAAGACTGTGAAGTTGCAGATCTGGGATACCGCAGGCCAAGAGCGTTTCAGAACAATCACCTCCTCGTACTATAGGGGTTCTCACGGCATTATCATTGTCTATGATGTCACCGACCAGGAGTCCTTCAACGGTGTCAAGATGTGGCTACAGGAGATCGACCGTTACGCCACCTCCACGGTGCTGAAGCTGTTAGTTGGTAACAAGTGCGATATGGCCGACAAGCGTGTGGTTGAATATGACGTTGCAAAGGAGTTCGCCGAGGCCAACAAGATGCCATTTTTGGAGACCTCTGCCCTAGACTCTACCAACGTCGAAGAAGCGTTCTTGACCATGGCCAGACAGATCAAAGAGAGCATGACCCAACAAAACATGGACCAAGGCCAGAAGAAGGACGACAAGGGTAATGTCAACTTGAAGGGTCAAAGTCTGACCCAATCCGGTAGCAGTTGTTGTTAAATAAAAACAGAAAAAAACACACACACACACAAACACACACAAAACCCCCATCCTCTATTCTTCTTTTTTACAAAAAAGATATCTATATATACTATTAAATAATTAATTTTAAACTAAAAATAAAAAAAAATACTAAACTTAGTTAATCTTTAACCCTTATGTGTTACCTTAAAAGAATAAATAACACAGTTTTCCTATACAATACACAATATACAATGCAAATTAGAATTGAATACAGCATGTTATAAAATGTGGTGATAGAAAGTATCGTCGTACTTCACGACATACATATATAAACAAGAAAACAACAAAAATAGCAACAACAGCGTTGGACACTGTCCTGTCTAAATCGGTGGATCTGCAGTATTTTCTACAAAAAACAAACAAACAAAAAAAAAATAGAACACGGAGGGAGGCTGTTGTGTGTGGTCATATGAAGTCTGAGTGTGAGTGTGTGTATTTTTAGATAAAATATACGTAAGATTGTAGCATATTAGATATAATGCCATTCTGCGATATGTTATCTGTGATGAAGCTGTACAGTTGTTTTATTGCTATTGTTGTTTGGGAAAGTTCACACTCCCATGTGTTTTATTTGTTGAAGGTACTTACTGAGATATGTACAGCAAATAAAAAAAAAACTTGTATATAAAAAAGCTACCATTACAATGTATTTGTAGACACATTTTACAATAACGTGTAAACTGTATATTATGGTATACAATACCAGGATACCGTACACCACGATAAATTTTCAAATTATCAGATTTTTTCTTATTGTTCCGACACCTGTTACCAGAAACAACAGTTTTTAAGTAGGGAGAGATCTAAGCAATCATGTTAAGATATAATTCCATCTACTAGTATTTGAAGTACAGTTCTACACCCCCCTCTACAACCCACTACCATCGTGAAGTGTATATATATTCATATTAATTTTTACAGTACTGTGGACAGTGGAGGGGGGGGAGGTCTGGGAATCATACACACAGACATACCATCATCGAATATTGAGATAAAACACAGTGCAATTGATAGAACCCAGTGCACTGTAATTATAGTACAGATAGAATACAATCTCAATATATACCTCAATGCAATACACCACAGTATCGCAGAGTAGAGAAGAGTGTGCGTATGTATCATATAACATCTAACGAAACACGTATACCATGACAAAAGCAGCTTTGTTTACCGTCTCGCTAACAAAAAAAAAAAAATTTTTTTTTATCTTTGGCTTCCCACAACCCTTTCTGAGTGAGGAAAAGCGAGTGAGAGAGCGAGAGAGAGCGCGCGTGTGCTTTTTTGTTGCTGGGGGATGAAAAAAAGGGCGGGTGACACGCAGAGAGAAGGAGGGCAGGGCAAGGGGGAGGATTTTCAACAGAGAGAGAGAGAGAGAGAGGATTTTTTTTTTTCTTTCTTTGTCCTTTTTACCACATTATATAAAAAGGCGTGTTTCTTAATTTTTTGCCTCCTTTTTTCTCTTTTCTTCATATCAAGTTTTTTGGGTTTGATTCATTAGAGAGGATTTCTAAAAACCTACAAATAAAACAAACACAAAAAACAAAACAAATACAACAATGGATTCTGGTATGTTATTAATGCTCTCGAGAGAAAAGCATTTTTTTTGAGATTTGAAAAAAAAAAAAAAGAGAAGGATCAGATAAAGATATAGAAGAGAGAGAGAGAGAGAGAGAGAGAATCTCTCTCTCTCTCTCTCTTCTTCTATCCTATCTTCTTCAATCAATTGATATTGAATTGATATACTAACAATTGAGTTTTTTTTTAATTGATATTGGAAAATGATTTTTTTTGGATGATTCAATTGATCTTGTTATTATTACTCCTTTTTTTCCAAAAAAAAAAAAAGGAGCAACAATTGAAAAAAAAAAAAAATTATTTTTTTTATTTATTTAATAAAAAAAAAAAGGAATGATTTTTAATTAGAAGTTGCTGCTTTAGTTATTGATAACGGTTCCGGTATGTGTAAGGCCGGTTTCGCCGGTGATGACGCTCCAAGAGCTGTCTTCCCATCTATCGTTGGTAGACCAAGACACCAAGGTATCATGGTTGGTATGGGCCAAAAGGACTCTTATGTTGGTGATGAAGCTCAATCCAAGAGAGGTATCTTGACTTTGCGTTACCCAATTGAACACGGTATCGTTACCAACTGGGACGACATGGAAAAGATCTGGCATCACACCTTCTACAACGAACTGAGAGTTGCTCCAGAAGAGCACCCAGTCTTGTTGACCGAAGCTCCAATGAACCCAAAGTCTAACAGAGAGAAGATGACCCAAATCATGTTCGAGACTTTCAACGTCCCAGCCTTCTACGTCTCCATCCAAGCCGTTTTGTCCCTATACTCCAGTGGTAGAACCACCGGTATCGTTTTGGACTCTGGTGACGGTGTTACTCACGTTGTTCCAATCTACGCTGGTTTCTCCTTGCCACACGCCATCTTGAGAATCGACTTGGCCGGTAGAGACTTGACTGACTACTTGATGAAGATTCTAAGTGAACGTGGTTACTCCTTCTCCACCACCGCCGAAAGAGAAATCGTCCGTGACATCAAGGAAAAGCTATGTTACGTCGCTTTGGACTTCGAACAAGAAATGCAAACTGCCGCTCAATCCTCCTCCATTGAGAAGTCTTACGAATTGCCAGATGGTCAAGTTATCACCATCGGTAACGAAAGATTCAGAGCCCCAGAAGCTTTGTTCCACCCATCTGTCCTTGGTCAAGAATCTGCTGGTATTGACCAAACCACTTACAACTCTATCATGAAGTGTGATGTTGATGTCCGTAAGGAATTGTACGGTAACATCGTTATGTCCGGTGGTACCACCATGTTCCCAGGTATTGCTGAAAGAATGCAAAAGGAAATTACCGCTTTGGCTCCATCTTCTATGAAGGTCAAGATCATTGCCCCACCAGAGAGAAAGTACTCTGTCTGGATCGGTGGTTCTATTTTGGCTTCCTTGACCACTTTCCAACAAATGTGGATCTCCAAGCAAGAATACGACGAAAGTGGTCCATCCATTGTTCACCACAAGTGTTTCTAAGCGATATGCTGAGCAAGCTAAGAAATTTACTATCAACGCAAAAGATGAGTGGCGAAATATTTTTTCTAAAGACGTTATGAGATGGAAGGGAGATGTACTATCCGCAATGATGAAGATTTTATAAAAAATTAATTTACTTCTTTTGGTTTGTTGGATTCCACAATTTATCTAGATCCATATTACGTTTTTAAAAAAATTTATTTTTGTTGTGACTCTATTTTTATTTTATTATACTACTTAAAGAACTATTTTTTTTTAGATATCTCCTCTGGTACATGTTTGTTTCACCACTACAATTGCCTTCATAGATACCATTTTTTCTACTTCACCACATGCCTAACCTAACAAATATGACTATGGGACATGTCGATAACATAATGGATATAAAATGATAATTATTAATATTAATCTTCTATTTTTTTTTTATTCTGATCCTTCTCTTATCTTTTCGAACTACCTATCTATCACTTCAGTTAATTGGCATAAGAGTAGTTAAGTACTATGAACGTAAATTTTGGTGAAATATACATTAGGAATTCTAGTGTGTATCAAAAACTTTTAAAAGTAATTTTTATTTATCACAAAGAGAAGAGAGATAGCACCACGAACCACAACCTTTTATTTAATTCATATAAGAGAGTACATTTTTGGTTCATGCATCCCAACTCTTTTTAGAATATATATATATATATATATATATATGTCAGTATTGAATCCTGTGTGAAACTTATCACAAACTTTTGCCTTCTGTGAGGTATTATTAGAATAATTCATTATACCTGTTCTATTTACTAATAATATATTACTACCTCTAAAATGAGACCTGAAAATATTGAACCAAAACTGAAGATTAATACTTCCACATATTAAAGTAAATCACAGCAAGAAAGAACATACATAGTTGAATAAAAGAAATGACTGAAACCAAGCGAAATATTTAAGTAATTAAACAATTAAAAACATCGTATATCACTGTTTGCCTACAACTTAGAAAAAAAAATGATTTACTAAACTGTAAATATTATTTTTAATTTTTATTTGTACTCGTTTCTGAAAATAATGCCTCACTAATAGATAATTTTGGTTTTTCTAACATTGAATTCGGTTCCTTCAAATCATTTTCAATGGAGCCTGACTTTTCTGCTGTATCCTTTGTATCTGGGAATAATGCTAACACTGTGAAGGATAAAATAATTGTAATTGCACCAAAAAATAAATATACACCCCATAATAGATTTTCCATTAACAATGGTCCAGACATTGTGATAGTAAAATTCATTATCCAACCAATGGCCATACATACAGGGAGTCCATTAGGCTTGGATTTTGGGGGTAGTAGCTCATTGGTGTACATCCAAGGAACACAAGCGATAGTTAAAGAAAATATCCCAACAAATAGAAAGCACAGTAGCAACACAAATATACCAGGTATTTTGGGAACTATCCACACTAGTGCTTTATTGCCGTTAATAGGGTCAACTTTATGACCCGTTGTCGCCATTACTATGGAAATTGATATCATTATGCAGGCTAAACAGCTGGAGCCTAGAACTGTCATACTTTTTCTTGAAACCCTATCTAAATACCACAATGGAAAACAACTTAAAATTGCATTTATAAAATATGGAATTGAAGATACCAGCAATTTAGTCTCCTTTGTTAGTCCGACCATTTCACATATATAGGTGATGTAGTATAGAATGATGTTAATACCGGTACATTGTACCATGGTTTGTAAAATGCACCCCATTAACAAAGGCCCTCTTGAATCCTTCTTAGTCAATTCTGGATATGTTAATGGTCTCTCTGTACAACCATAATGCTCTGCCATTTCAAAATTACTCATTTCTTTAGCTTTCCTATCCTGCTCTGAACGATTTTTGTTGTAACGCCTAGCCATACTATTGTACTCAAACTCTGCTCTTTCATAATTACCACTTGTTAATAAGAATAGAGGGGATTCCGGAATCCAGAATGTGATCACATATACTGCAATTGCAGGCACACACTCCAAGCCCCAGGCTAACCTGAAAGACAACTGGTTTTTGATTAAATCAAATGCCACACAGAAGAAATGCATAGATAAGATTGCAGAAGTATAACCAACTTGAACAAAAGCCAAGGTCCTGCCCCTTATATTACTTGGAAATAACTCCGCTATATATTGTGTAACCAAAATTGAAAGCATTCCAATTGTAATACCTTTTATAAGTCTAGCCATCGAAATCATCCAAATTTTTGTAACCGCTGTTCCTAAAACAGCTCCTCCAAACCAAATGGAACTAGAAATTTGAAATAAATGTATTCTTCCTTTAGATTTTGACAAGTTCACATAAATTATAGAGCCAATCAAACCTCCTAATGGATTAGCACCCATTAAAAGGCCTTGTTCGATGGGGGTCGGACGTCCAAAATATTCAACAAATTGAGGACCGTTTAGAAAAACTCCTAAAGCAGTGAGATCCATCCCCATTAAATAACCCACCAAAAAGAGATATACCGTAAGTTTGGTGACATTATATATTTTTTTTTCCATTCTTGTTGTCATATTTCTGTTTTTATAATTCTTGTTGTCGTATTTCTGTTCTTATAATTTCCAGTAGTTCAACGTATTGATTTCGTTTATTAATTAAAATTATAGCATATAAACTATTATAAACAATTCGAAGTAGTAGAAGGAGATTAAATTTAGTTACCTTTAGTACCAGTCAACCCAAGTCATATTTTTATATTTTTTTTTACACAAAATACTATCATAATATAGGATATTTTTGGTTTTGTGTCTAGTATAATAATTAATAATGTAAATGTATTTAAACAAAAAAAAAAAGAATAAAATGGAATACAAAATAAAGAATATGCAAAATAAGCATCTATCCAAGAGTATCACCCCCAGATGCAGCTAATGCGTAAGGAACTTTTATATACATGTAAAATCAATCATCTTCCAATGAATATGAAACCCCATTGGAGTCTAAAATTGTCTTCAACGAATCGAAGACTTCTTGGTCATCTTGTATTACTTCGGAAAATCCATAGTCAGAGATACTATATAGACCCCAAATACCGATAAAAGTACACAAAATAAAAGCGATATAACCCTTGGCTGTAAATCCTTTAGGTAGTGGTTTAGGTTGTCTTGGTAAGCCAGTCATATCGAGCCAATCTTCACTTATTCCGGCAGCGTTACCTTTGTTGGGCATCCCAGCTGCAGAGCAAATATCCAAATAATTCTCACTTAGAGTCTCCCTTTCCTGTAGTATTAGAGGTGATTCAACAAAGATTGCGGCGAGACCCTGTTCTAAATGCCAATCTACATGACAATGGAAAATCCAAACACCAGGATTATCAGCTCTAAATCTCAACACCGCATGTCCGTTAGGTTCCAAAACAATTGTATCTCTCATAATAGGATGCTTAGGAAATTCCATTAATGGAGCAGACTCATTATATCTCACTGTTTTCGAATCCTGTTCACTTTCATCATAGTTTTCATCTAAATGGAAACCTGGTGATTTTTGAACAAGTTGAAAATTGTGTCCATGCAAATGAAATGGATGTCTCCCTGGATCATAGTTGTTCAAGACAATCTCCACAATCTGATTGGGTTCAAACACGAACACGTTTATGTTATCACCATAAATTCTTGGGTCAGTGGCCAATTTTCCTGCGGTTAATGCAGTTGTCAAAGAAGGTATCTTTGGCGAAACATAAGTGATGTTATTGAAAAATGCATATTTAACACCATCTCCAAGGTTTTTCATTCTGACATCTAGGATAATCTGCTTGTCATAACTCTCCATTAGATTTATATCTTCATATGGCTCCAGATAGAATTCATCCGTCGCAATATCCAAATCATTGTAGAAGTGTTCTTCAGCCATTGGCTTGGAATTATCATACACCACTTGATTCGTAACATTCAATTCCAGATCTGGATCTATCATATCTAGCATAGTTTCATCCATTATTTGCATGAACGCGTAATTTCTATTTGGATCAGTATCCTTTGCTTTAACTAAGACACTCATTCTTTGCCCTGTAGCAATATATAATAATTCAGTTTTGTTTGGCTTGGTATAGACACCATCTACTTCAACTATAGTCATCTCGTGGTCTTCTATCCCCAAGTATTGCGAGACAAACAGACCCATGTTAATAATCCTTAGCAAATAAGTTTTGCCTGGTTGAAAATATATCTTACCATTAGCATGATTATTAAACAGCATCATCTGTGGAATAGGTTCAGCTCCTGTTGGGTTGTAACGGGATAAAAAGAACCCGTTCACCTCGTAGTACGGTTTATAGTAAAGATCGGCCACTGAAATGGTCATTTCTTCATCATATTCGAATGGTTCATCTTCATCATGAATAATGAAAGCACCACGAAACCCGTCTCCGTATTGTGACCCCTCGTGAGCATGATACCAGTAGGTTCCCACTTGATCTGTAACAGTGAAGTTATATAGATAAGTCTGACCAGGAATCAAGGGACACTGAGTGACCATTGATGGACCATCTCTCTGAATCTCGTTCCCATGACTTGTATTATGAAACAGTCCATGAAAATGCAAAGCAGTATGTGTCTTCCCATCTGCAAACCCGTTTGTCAAATATAGTTCCACTCTGTCACCTTTGTTAACATGAATATCAGGCAAAGGCCAATGGCCATTAAACCCAATCATCTTCTTCTTCACACCATTGTCAAGAGTATGTTCCACCCAATCGGCAGTGAAATGGAACGTATGAACTTTGGCGCTGGCCACACTAAAAATACCAAGCAGCAGTAGCCACAACATTTTGTATCAGATATATCGAAGTATTTTCTTCTTCTCCTTCTCCTTCTCCTTCTTTAGAACAAAAAGAACAACAAGAACCAAAAACAACTGACAGTTGTTGATATGCAGCCTAATATATATATATATATATATATATATATATGTACCGTCTATCGAGGCTAAAAGAAAGAAGTAAAAATAATAATCACTACTATCCCCATACGTATACCCAGTTATTTTTTTTGTTATGTATGTACTGCGGAGAGTCACATATTGAACTCAACCTCCCTACGCCGGTTTCTGAGACAGGGTCCAACTTTTTTGTGATTTCAGTAACACAATACCATATTATAGTGGTATTTTACTTACAGTCGGAAGAAGATATGATAGCTAACACAGAACTGTAATATACAAGGTTATACAAGAGATACTACAATAGTATATATATATATATCGACGTATTAGTTTACTCCATAATTCCTGTACTACAAAACAGGTATCATGTATAGACTTCTGGAATACAGATGATGGATACATATAACATATATAAATATATAAGATAATTGTGGAAGTTGATAATTCAAATGAAAGTTATGTATGTAATGTACTCTAATAGGTATTAGATAGTTAGTAAACTCACTGGGAGTGGGTGCACTTACAGTAGTTCAAGATTGGTATGGCTGATTGCATCTTTTTTTTTGGTCTCTTGCTCGTATAACCAGAGTAACGAGTTTCTTTTTAGAAAGGGTCCCCCGTTAGAAGGGTAAGGGGGGGTGGCTAAGTGATGATTTCATTCTCCTCCCCCATTGCGATGAACTTTTCTGAATTTTCAAACTATATTACTTTCTTGTCTTGCCTATGATTTATTCTGACATAAATTCCTTTCATATATGTATGTTCTACTTGCTAATTTCTTTAATTAGTTTCTCATTAAACAGTATTAACAAAGGAAATAAGAACAAGAACAGAAAAAAAAAGTAAGGGTGTGTATTTTAATCAGTCATCGGTGATTCTAAGGAAGGTAAAAGACACAAAGAGAATAACAAAGGATTCAAAAAAATTATGTCTGATCCTGAACTGAATGATTGGGAACCTGTTGATAGTGATCCCAGTAGACAGTCTCCGGATACTCACGAGCAGATCATGGTTTCTAAGGACGAGCTAGTAAAAGAACAAGAAGGGCAGTTGAAACTTGCGCCTCCTTTCAAAACCAAGAAGAAGAGCGTGCATTCAGATGAGTCGAATAAGTTTCTTCATCATGATTTGCGATCTATAGAGGAGAATGAGGCATTGATGGAAGAAAACTTGAAGGACTCACAGCTGTTACCCAATGAGAGAGATTTTAGTAATGAAATTGACTCAAAGTCGTGGAAAGATATAAAACTGGATCCGATTAATACTGATTTGGAGTTGGAGTCTCATGAGGCTACCGTTACGGCTGCTGAACCCGCACATAGCTCAGATGAAAATAAGAGCCATTCGAATAACTCAAAGTCGTCTATCGATTCCGAGCCTGTACCGGTAGGAGAGACAGAAAGAACTGTTGTTGATAAGGATGATAATGGCTCATCTACATCGTTTATCAATAATGTGTTTCAGACATTTTCATTATCGTCCCCAACCCAAAGCACTGCATCTGTGGACTTAACTAGTAACACATCGAAACCTACCTCTCCAAATATCATCTCGCATCGTAGGAACCCTTCCCATTCAAGGAAGAAGTCCACTAGAACAACAAGTGTTTCATCAGTAACGTCACCTGTGAATTCACCATTAATGAGAGTTGACCAAAAACAGGATATCAAAGATTTTAATTATGACCCAAACTTATACGATAAGGACAAATACCAGGACTCTCAATTTCATTATGCATCATATGGTAGAAATGTTGATTTCCATAACATTTTTACATCAATTCCATCAGAAGTACGGCTTATCGATGAGTTTAATTGTACTCTGAGCCGTGAATTCATTTATCAAGGTACTTTGTATGTATCTGAATCCTATCTATGTTTCAATTCTAAAATTCTTGGCTGGGTATCTAAGGTTCTCATTTCATTTAGAGACATTACTTTTATTGAAAAGACCTCTGCAGCAGGCATCTTTCCAAATGCAATTGCTATCGAAACTGAGCAAGGTAAGACACAATTTAATGGGTTCATTTCTAGAGACCATACTTTTGATTTGATAAAGGAGGTTTGGTCTAGAACCTTGCTTGCTAAAGATGACGAAGAGAAAGACAACCCCCCTAAGATTGATGAGAAATTGGAAGAGTCGGAAAATGAAAGGGAGAAATCTGTACCTGTTTCTAATATTGAATCTGAAAAATCGAAGTCACCATCGACTACAGATCTATCTCAATTTTCAAGATCTACTGAGAAGTTAGATAATGCATATTTCAAGGTTAATGATAAAACCGAATCCATTAACTACTACGGTCCTTACTTATTACCAACTGTTTCTGAAGTTGTTGTACCAAAACATGAGAATGAGTATATCATTACGGAAATAAAGCTTGATGCACCTCCAGGTTTAGCATTTCAAATTTTATTTAATGACCCGAAGGCTACGTTTTTGAAGGAATATTTGGACAAACAAAATGCTAGTGATGTTTCTACAATTGGAAAATTTGACAAAACTACCAACTCTGGTGATAAAGCAAGAAAATACTCTTACGAAAAACCTCTGGGGTTTGCTGTAGGTCCTAAATCTACCATTTGCTATGCTGAGGATGTTCTAACTAACTACGATACTAGATCGTATATTGACATGACAACCATAACAAAAACACCAAAAGTTCCTAGTGGAGGAAACTTCCAAACTAAGACAAGATATCTTTTCACTTGGGAGACCGAGCGTTCATGTACTTTACGAATTTCATGTTGGGTAGAATGGACTGGTGGTAGTTGGATCAAAGGTATAATCGAATCAGGTTGTAAATCAGGGCAGACTGAAGCTGCGGAAGCTTTGGTTCCATTAGCCAAAAGATTTATCTACGAAAACACTTCGGTTGCTACCATAAATAGTGACTTTGATCCTTATGCTGTTGCTGAGATTGAGGAAGAAAATGAGATTGAAACGGCAATCAAACTTCTTGTTATGAAACTAGATTCCATTAATGAAAAAGTTGAGCTGGTCCAACACAAATATGATTCACAGCAGAACTTTACGACATTACTAATGATAATTATCATTCTTCTATTGTTATTTATCCTGTACAAAAAGTGATCCTTCACCAAAATGGGTTAAAAAATATTAAGTTAAAAATTATAGAGTTACTAAAAACCGATCCGATTATAATTCTTTCAACTTTGACCACTGGAATAAAGTTATAGAATATACTCCAGTGTCGTCCATTTGAGTTTCAAAATTTGAAACCGTCCTTATATTTTTTATTTATTATTTCAATTATGTTTTCACGATTTGCATTTTTTTCTTTCTATAAGCACTATAAATACCTACATTTTCTTTTTACAACCTCTACATTCTGTTAATTTCTAGTTTTGTATTGTATATATTTGTAATACTTAATCAGAAGTAGTTTATATTTCATAAGATGGGTGTCATTCTCAGGTCACATGTATAGATTTGCCCCCCAGAGATAACTGGACGGGTACACTGTTCTTTTGTTCGTGCGGTTTCTTGACTATAAAAAAGAGTCCGAACAGACTCTTCATAAGTTGTACCTTAAATTACAATTGTTGAGTACATAAACTATAGTTACAAGAAAATATATCAAAACCTACAAAAGCAATGAGATTAAAGTTTGGTGGTGTTCCAAGTGTTGATAAGGTCGTTTCACTAGAAAAGGAAGCGTTGTTAAAAGACATATTTGAGCCATTAGGTGTGGCTCAAGGAGATATTGATGCAATTAGATTTGGCTATCCTCCTCAAAAGGTCCAAATCAATGAAGAAAACTTACAGAAACCTCTTGAAGATTTGGGATTAAGTTCTGGAGAGCGTGTTACTTTGATCAGTGAGAAGTTGAAAGAAGTCATTGTGACTAAACAAGCCAGTTCTGTGGAAAAGCCATTTAAATTGCAAGGTAACCAAGTTAGTCTTGACAAGGATAACAGTGATATATTACAATTACACGAGGTTCCCGATGACAATTCCTGTTTATTCCATGCCATCAGCTACAGTAAGCATAAAAGACTCACGACATCACAAATTTTAAGGGAGATGTGTGCTCAAGAAATTCTTAGCGACAAAATAAAGTACAACCAGGCTATATTGGATCAATCAAATGAGGATTATGCCAGATGGATCCTTCAAAAGGATGCTTGGGGTGGTGGTATTGAAATTGGTATCCTATCAGAATACCTGAAGGTGGCAATATATGTGCTAGATTTAGATTCATTAACAATTGGTAAATTTAATGAAGAGAAATATGATGACTTTATTATGATATCATTTAATGGTGTTCATTATGATGCGATAGAGGTACTGAATCGCAAGAAAAATGATACTCAAACTGTGTTTAATTTAATCAGGGATCCTGAACTATCCATAAGTATACTGAATAATGCCGTAGAGTTGGCAAAGAAGTTGCGTACTAGTGGGTACAAGTTCAACACTCGTAAGGATAAAATCAAATGCAATATATGCAAAGAACAATTCAATGGTGAAAGAGAAGTAGCAAAGCACGCAGAAAAAACAGGTCATGTAGATTTCGGTCAGGTATAATTAATACTTCCATATTTTATAGACTTAAATGTGCTTATTGTGATATTCTACAACAGCTCCTAAATCATATATACATATTGCCCACAAAGTCTGGTACAGAATTGTAACATTATAACGTGATAGTAAAAATATCTATATTTATTTGATATAAGAATTTATAATATACAGAGTAATAGATGAAGTGCCCAGGTTAAAAGTGCAATGTAATAATGAAAAAAAAAGAGAGGTTGGAAAATAAAGTTTGAAAGAATTATTAAAACAAATTCAAAATGGCCATAAAGAAAAACTAACAAAAAATTTTATTGATGCAAAACATAATAGAATAAAAACTAAAAGAACATACTTTTCTTTCTGAGTTTGTGTGTATGTTCTCTTTTCATTCCTTCATGACTTCAGCATCAGTTAATGGCTTCTGTACTTCCTCATTCTCAGTATTTCTCTTAGCATTATTAGCCCATGGCAAAGTAGGTTCAGTAGTTTGGACATCTTGTAAACTTTGATCCAAATGATCTTTCAACAGCGTCTCGTTATTGTGTTTAACAGCCGCATCAGTAGTCTTGAACTTATCAACACTATCCAAGAATCTGTTCAAGTTATAACCAGCAGCAGCATCTGCAACCTCCTGTGTATATGGGATCTCCTTCAACTCTTTCACACGTCTTCTGTGCACTTTACCCTTCAAATGTGTCTTCAATGCAATACCGGTCTCGAAATACTTGGCACAATGTATACAGTAGTGTTGACCAAGACCCGGTTTAGTCTCATCCAAGGGTTGGTTCAAAAGACCAGCTATCTTATCCTGCGATTTCAACTCCTCAAAGATCAAATCCAGATCCTTGGTCCTCCTCTTAGTCTTATACCTTTTAACACTGTATCTACCCATTTTTATTATTATTACTTCTTTACAAGGGTCTTTTCCATAAAACTTAATGACCAAAAAAGTATTTTTTGTAATAAAACCAACTTAGTCAAAGAACAAATAAATAACTCATGTTTAATAATTTACACACACACTCTAACAATAATTCTTATCCCAATACAAAAGCTCATCGCATCGCATATAGAAAGCTCATCGCATCGGGGCGGCAGGACCCACTAACGAGACAATCCAAAAAAAAAAAAAAAAAAAAAAAAAAAATTTTTACCACAAATTCAGTTACCCGACACATCAACATAAACGACTTGACAGTATGTTGAATACGTATACAAACACATCACGAACAACGTCCATTATCAAATCATCCCGTGCAGAGGTACAGACGCAACTTTTTTTTTGTTCGTTTGTTGAAAAAAATTTTTTTTCTTTCCAGTTTTTCACCCGCTCCTGCGAGTCTTTCTGTGGATAAAAATATTTTTTTTTATTTTTTTTGATAGGTAGCACAAAAATTTTTTTTTTCAGTTAGTTGCATAGGGGGGAAGAGGTAGAAAAAATTTTTTTGCCACAGAAACCGTCGTGTGATTGTGTGGCATACGAGAGACAGAGAGCTGTGTTTGAAGAAAAAAAATTTTTTTTCACTTTCATTGTCTCTCTCGATGGTGGGGGGTGGGTATATAAAGGTGTGAGTTACAGAGAAATATTCTGTTCTTACATTGTTCTCTATATATATTTTTCTGCCTTCTTGACATAATTCTTTATATTCTTATCTTTTTTTGATATAAAAATAAAACCAATCCAATAACAAATTAATTCAAGATGGCTAGAAGACCAGCTAGATGTTACAGATACCAAAAGAACAAGCCTTACCCAAAGTCTAGATACAACAGAGCTGTTCCAGACTCCAAGATCAGAATTTACGATTTGGGTAAGAAGAAGGCTACCGTTGATGAGTTCCCATTGTGTGTCCACTTGGTCTCCAACGAATTGGAACAATTGTCTTCCGAAGCTTTGGAAGCTGCTCGTATTTGTGCCAACAAGTACATCACCAAGGTCTCTGGTAGAGATTCTTTCCACTTGAGAGTCAGAGTCCACCCATTCCACGTCTTGAGAATCAACAAGATGTTGTCCTGTGCCGGTGCCGATAGATTGCAACAAGGTATGAGAGGTGCTTGGGGTAAGCCTCACGGTTTGGCCGCTCGTGTTGACATTGGTCAAATTATCTTCTCCGTCAGAACCAAGGACAACAACAAGGACGTTGTTGTTGAAGGTTTGAGAAGAGCCAGATACAAGTTCCCAGGTCAACAAAAGATCATTATGTCTAAGAAGTGGGGTTTCACCAACTTGGACAGAGCCGAGTACGTCAAGAGAAGAGACGCCGGTGAGGTCAAGGACGACGGTGCTTTCGTTAAGTTCTTGTCCAAGAAGGGTGCTTTGGAAGACAACATCAGAGAGTTCCCAGAGTACTTCACCAAGGCTTAAATACAATTATTGTTTTGAAATAAAAAAAATCCTTTTTTCTATTCTAAAATACAATAATATTTTTTAAACCTTTTTTTTTTTTCTTTCATGAAGAATCTCATTTTTTTTTTATAGAAATTATCTATCTTAATATATGTAATATAATTTTTATATCAAAAAAAAATCTCTTTCTTTCTTGAACTTATGTATATGCAGTGACAAATTAGATAACATCAAGATATACTTTCAAGAAACACCTGTTTTCACTTTCCTCTCAAAGGCAAGTTGTTTCTATTTTTAGCAAACAAGAATAAATGTCGAGATCTGCAATTTCAAACAGAATATACAACATACGTCCCCACCAACTCTATAATATCAGAGATTTCTGTAATAACAGAGAGATAGAGACTGTATAGTACAGAGATATATACAGGTATATGAGACAATCAGTAAGTTTAGTACAGCATAATCTACGACCAACGATACTAAAAAAAAATTTTTTTTGCTTTGTTCTTTCCTTTTCGCGTTACTTGGAAAAACACACACGGCATATATAACACAGAACACACCGCACCGATAAAAAAATTAACCAGGCGACCACGCGAAAGATTTTTTTTTTTTTCTCAGCCAGCGTTGGTTGTTGGTGAAAAAAAAAAATTTTTTTTCTGCTTCGTCCAGCTTTGTTGTGTGTGATTGTATGTGTGTGTGTGTGAGCATCTGTTCTCTCTCTCTCTCTGGGACACGCAGTCCATATATGAATATATATATAATACACTAGGATTTTATATATCCTATTTATTTTTTTTTGTTATTGTTCTTTTTTTCTATTTCCTTTTGTTTTTAGTTCAATTCATTTATTTTTCAGTTTTCAAAAAATAGATCTTTGACTTTATAATCACTCAATTCAACCCCACTCTACATTTTTATTTAAACATTATGTCTGCTGTTAAGGAATTTGCTTACAAGGAGAAGCCAGATACTCTAGTTCTTTTCGACGTCGATGGTACTTTGACTCCAGCTAGATTGACCATCTCAGACAAGGTCAGAGACACTTTGGTCAAGCTAAGACAAAAGGTCTGTATCGGTTTCGTTGGTGGTTCCGATTTGAGCAAGCAATTGGAACAACTAGGTCCTAACGTGCTAAGTGACTTTGACTACGCTTTCTCTGAAAATGGTTTGACTGCCTACAGACTAGGTAAGGAGATGGCCTCCCAGTCTTTCATCAACTGGTTGGGTGAGGAGAAGTACAACAAGCTTGCCAAGTTCATCTTGAAGTACTTGTCTGAGATCGACTTGCCAAAGAGAAGAGGTACTTTCTTGGAGTTCAGAAACGGTATGATCAACGTCTCTCCAATCGGTAGAAACGCTTCCACCGAGGAGAGAAACGAATACGAGAAGTACGACAAGGAGCACAACATCAGAGCTGACTTCGTCAATGCTCTAAAGAAGGAGTTCCCAGACTTCGGCTTGACCTACTCCATTGGTGGTCAAATCTCCTTCGATGTCTTCCCAACCGGTTGGGACAAGACTTACTGTCTACAACACGTCGAGAAGGACGGTTTCAAGGAAATCCACTTCTTCGGTGACAAGACCCAAAAGGGTGGTAACGATTACGAAATTTACGAAGACCCAAGAACCATCGGTCACGCCGTCCAAACCCCAGACGACACCGTTAGAATCTTGAACGAGATCTTCGACTTGTAAGTTTCTCTTTGTCACACTCATATGATCTAATCTCTCTACCCACCCATTGTCTCTCTTTCTTTTGTTAAAAACCACAAATCTACACATATTTTAAAATCTGTACTATATTACTCACGGAAATGTTCACAAAAGATCGAGCTCTCAGAACTAATAATCAATTGATTGCTTTTTTTTAAGCAACTGTATATTTGTTTCTTTTTATCTACATATCAATAAATAAATAATCTTATAATATAATTTTACTGTTTTTACATTTAATTTGATAAAATAATCTAACCATATTTCAATCCTTTCATTATATTGAATGAAGTTATTATATGATCATTATATGAATATTATTTAATTTAGTGATGTAACTACATGATTGTCTATAATCAGGAAACAAAGCAAAAAAATACAACAACAAAAAACAGGAACTAATTGATTAAACAATAACGAAAACTCTCCATCAACGTCTTCTCACGAAAGCAGACGTACGTATGCTAAAATTAGGGCAAAGGTACCAGTACAAACACCAATTAGCCATTGCATCACTTGAGTTTTCACAGAGTCGATTTGCATTTTCATGTTGGTGACTTCCTGGTCAATTTTTGTGTCAATCTCCTTTATTTGTAAATCATGATGACTGTTTTCTTCCCTTATACGCCCCTTCTCCAAGGATAAATCCAATTTAAAACCGGCATTAGCTTTTGTAATCTCTTCACGAAGCTTATTTCTTAGCTTTTCAAGATCGTTACGTACACGTTCATATTCGTTCTGTAAATTATGGAACTCGCTTCGATCAGCACTCAATAACTGATCTCTCAATTTGGCAAAGTCTACTCTTTGTTGATATGCAAGTTGTGTTAACTTCTCTCTTTTCGCCAGGTCCTTCGAAACGTGTTCCACACCTCCCCTTACAGAATCGACCATAAGTTCAACTATCATCGACGCTTGCGACTCTGTAAAAGCCTTGTTTTCTGTAAGTATTTGTTTATATTTATGTGTGTTAGACACATGTATTGGTTCAAAATTATTGAGCAGCGATCTGCTTAAGTGTAAACCTCTTCTGAGTGGCAACCCAGCACTTTTGTACATTGATATTCTATTTTAACGTCTTTATCAAACCACTGCGACAACTATCACAATCCCAACAAATATAGTTATTCGTCTTTGTAGAACTTATATTTTCTTTCAAAAATGAATATAAACTTGCTCTAGAGAACATGAATATATTTCTTTACTCCATACTACAAGAATGTATTTTCCTACACCTTAATTTTTCAAGATTATTTTGGATTTTCTTTTCTTTAATCCCTATTGAAATACAAACAGTGGTGAGAAATGGCTGATGAAGAAAGATATTATATCTCATGGATGGGTATTATGTTTGTTATATATGCAGTTATATAGAATAGATAGTTCTTCTTTTTTCTTTTTCTTGGTTTACCTCCCTATATGATTTATTTTGATGGCCCTTTCTTAGAGCCATGCTTTTTTAAATGACGGAATATTTGATTTTGATGAACTAGCAGATCATAGAAGATGCGATATCCTAGATCATTATCTTCAGGTGTATGGGCTTGAATTATGCATGTGGCAAATTCCTGGGAAATAGCATCTGTAAAATTCGATGCTGTGTTTTCCCCGTTTTCACCCATTTTCAAGATGTGAATCAATCTGTAGAAATGTGTTGTAATGGAGTCCAGAGTGGCTAAGTGTGTCTTTGGAAGCGATGACAAAATTGTAGACAATCCAGTAATACGCTTCTTTTCAATCTCTTCAACAGATTCAATCAATTTATTGTCCTCATCACCTTCGACATTGTCCTTTTTCTCCTCCTCACCTTTTTCTCCCTCTTCATCGTTTTTGAAAGCCAATGGGTATTCAAGGTATAACTCACTTAAAACTTCTGATAAGTCTTTAGGTATCAACGGTTGCGGTAGTTCTAGAAGGTATAGTTTTATAATGCTAGCAACCGTACTAGGTTCAGATTCTTGTGATTTCAACAGTTTAATTATCTCACTCTCATCATTAAATTGACTCTTATTCAGTAGTGCTCTCAGTTGGTGTGTAGCACTCAGTTTCACAGGAGAAATCCAAGTCAACGTTCTTACTTTGTCGTTCAACATTTCTGGATACATACCATCCATGTAAGTTAGAGTTGCGGATACGATTAATGGAACTACTTTCTTGTCTAATCTACAACATGTTTCAAGGTCGATGCCAAAATTTTGGAATGTTCCCGGATTATAATAATTATTGTACGTTATTGGACGTGGATGAAATATGCCAGTATGGTATTGTGTCAATAAGGTCAATAAATCAGCTACAGGGTCAATAGAATCCTCACATTCCAAGAGCTTCTCAGAACAAACTTTCAGACTGGTAATTTTGTTTCCCAATGTAGAGCAAAAATCTAAGGTTGCTTTCTTTATAGCCTTCAATCTGTCTAGTTCACATTTTTCCATGAAAGATAAATGATCAATCACCAATTCTTCAACGGAACAACGCAGTGAGTCCATCTTGAAAGTCTCATTGTAATATTTCTTGTCTGCGTCTTCCATCTCCTTGATTAGTCTAAAAAAGGTTTTTTCTTCTTCAGTTACATTAGGTAGTTCTAATTCACTAGAAACTGTTCTCTGGGCAATTCTCGTTGTCATGTCTTGGATATAGGTACTCACATTATTTTCAATGTCCTGAGTCAATGAAGATGTCACCAATTTGTTGTCATCATCTCTATACGATATCCTAGCAAATTTATAGGCGTATGGTTTCCATTGATATTGAAATTTTTTGGAATTGACAAAATTATTTCCAACGCCGTTACAATATTTTAAAAAGCCCATATTTAATAGTTCCTGACCAAAAGTTTCTGCATCGTCATGATCTTTCAGAGACAAAGACTCTTTCAAAAATTTAGAAATTTCACTGCCATTGTTCGTATTATTTACTGTGAAATTAATCAAGGGCAATTTATATTCTGATTTTGGCAAATCAGTTAAGATTGAGACTAGTATCTCTCTCATTGTCTTGTTATCTATCTCCAACGAGTTAATTTTGATAAAAATTTCATTATCTCTTTCGCGTTCTTGGTCATCTAACATCTTTTTTTGTAGCTTCAATGATTTCATGGCTTTAACCAACTCGTCCTCATTGAATGAGTTCTTTTTGTATTCTTCCAAGGTTCTACATTTGCTGAAATAGTCATTTTCCAATTTCTGTACATAAGCTCTTGACTTATTGAAGTTTTTCACGTTCTTATTCAACAGTTTCTCTGAAAACCTGATCCTTTCCCTGTGATCCGTACACCATTTACTAAAGGGTTCCAAAACTAATCCCTCAATATTCGATGCAATACTCAAGTGCTGATTACCTTCGACACTCATCTGCTCTAACATACCATCCAACGCTCTGACCGTTGAAATAGCCACACTATTGCCCTCACCCTCGGTCTCATCATCACCACCTTTATTATCATCTTCACTAAATCTATTTTTAGAAATATTCGAAACCGCCTGGGCATCGCGTATCACATCACCCAATCCGTCAATATTCCCACGAATACCAACCAACTGGCGACCATATCCTACTTCATACTGCATCCGCGATGCAAACATCTGTATAAACATATCACACTGGTCGCAGCCATGGAACAGCCGCTTAAACAAAACATCTAGACCACTCTGCAGGTCCTCCGACCAAAATGTATCCACAAAAGACGGCATTTATTTAGAGCGTCTTTGTTCTTTGCAGTTCTTAGAAAGAATAAGACAAAGTTATTCAATATGTAAAACAAAAAAAAACAATAAAAAGATCCCATCCACCTTATATATATCACTTGCTCCAAGACCAGAAAATGATCCCCGGAGAGTTCGCCAAAAATCTGAAAAAATCAAAATTCAAAGCAAAATAAAAAAAAAATTTCACCAAATAAGGGGAATTTTGGATCGATTCAAAACGATTTAAAAGTTTTAATGCAGTGAACTTCTAATTCAATCCTATAGTGTTAATCAACAATACAGAATCTGGGTGTTTTGTTCATATTAAATCAGATAATCAATTAGAAAGGGAAAAGGATAGAGAAGTTTGTGTTTTTATCAAAAAATATATATATCCCCACTATTTGAAGCAACAACCACTGGATTGGACCAAAAGAAAGGGAAAAGCCAAAAGTAAAGGAAAAAAAGATATTATAAGGAAATTTCATAAATGTTATATATATGGACGTTGTTATGTTTTTTGGCGTCTGCGCATGTTATTGATAAATCCGGAGGCAATGATGCAGTGCTAAAGAGAGAGTATTCTTTACTGGACTTGGTACGTAGCACTAAGATGCCTCCAAATTGGCATGTTAGTGATGACGCTGTGTTGGAGGAAGGTAGGATTATCATGACCCCAAAGAAAGGTTCTAAGGGTTCCGCGTGGTTGAAGCCAAAGCTACCAATGAAGGATTCCTTCACTATTGACTTCATCTTCAGAAGTATCAATTACAATGGTAAGTCAGATGGTGGGATGTCGTTCTGGATTTTGGATAGTAAATCGAGTACTACAGGTACGTTCCACAATGGCCCTTCAAATTATAACGGTTTGCAAATTTTTTTAGACAATAAGAGTAAGTATGGTCCTGCTCTGCACAATATTCTGAATGACGGCAGCAAAACCATTACCAAGGAAAATGTCTACAACAACGCGTTTGCTTCATGTCTAATGGGATATCAGGAGTCTACAATTCCATTTACAATGAGATTGACATATAGTACTAGGGAGAATAATCTCCTCAAGTTGCAAGTTGATAATAAAGTTTGTTTCCAAACACGTAATGTACAGTTCGCTGATGGTGATTACCAGATTGGTGTATCTGCCGACAATACGAACACTGAAGAGGCTTTCGAACTGTTGGTTGTTAAGATTTATGATGATGTTCTCGAAAAAGCCTTAGAACCAAATTTGAAGGCCATGCCACAACCAAAAACCGTCCAAAAAATTGTCAACAAAAATACAGGTAAATCATCATTGAAAGAAAAGGATATATTTGACAGTAAGAAATCAAATGTTGGTGTGATGGATATATACAAGAAGATCAACAGACTAGAAGGCAAAGTTTTATCTAATGATGCTTCCAAAATTTATGAAATCCTAGACACATTAATAGAAGAGCAGAAAAAAATGGGCTCGTCACTTGCAGATCTAGCATCGGTTTTAGTTAGAATACAAAAATTTCAAAAATCTAACTCAAAAAATCAAGGTAATGTTGAAAATACAGAAGAATACTCCGAATTTACAAAGGTAAATTCACAATTGAGTAAACTACTAGCTGAGCAACAAAAGATCCGTGAATTGAATAAAATCCAACATCAAGGTATTGACCATTCTCCAGAATTGTTAAATAAATTCTTCTGGTGGCTTGCTGCCCTTGTAATTTTGATTCTTGTCCTTGCATATCACACGTACAAAATACAACAGGAAATATCAAAAACAAAGCTCCTTTAGAAGATTTAGTTTCTGAAATAATACATGTAAAATATATATCTATCAAATTAAATATTTTAATTATTCTCTGCAGTTGATTTATCAACAGGTGGTTCCATATATGGAAGATGTAAATATTTAATATTAGTCGATCCGAGAAAATTGGCATTCGATATCCGCTTAGTAGTGTGTACTTCATCCATATTTGTGGCTTCATTGAAGATTCTCTTCACATTAGTATGTTCCAACACTTCTTTTAGATCGTCCCTCACAAATTTATCAACCTGATTTTCCCTTATACCAATTGGGAGACCTGACTTATATTGCCAATATTTGGTCCACCTTTGATTTCTAACTTTTCTAACCTTTTGTAGTCCTGTATTGAAAAAAACAGTATCGTGGAAGTGCTCTAACTCTTTGATTTCATTAGGTGTTAGCATCATCAAACGATTCTTCAACTTAGAGTTCTCATAGTAAGGGAGACCTCTAGCTGAAAATTTATCCTTTGAGGTCTCATTCGGTACTACTGGAAGAGATTCGAATTTCCAACCACCAATATTTAGAGACGCATTTAATGTGGTTGGTTCAACAGATGAACTCAAAACTTCTTGTTCTTCAGACCGTTTTATTTTGATAGAGTTGACATTGTTATCCAGAATACTACTTAACATTCGCCTAATAGGCTTGTTGGTTGAAGCAGATGGAGCCGGGGATTGACCTGAACTCTGTACATTGCCATTTGTATGCGGTGAATTGGCTCCTTCGGCATTGGGTTCGGAACCTTCAGTACTCTGCATTAGATTTTGATGTTTCCCAATAGGTATATCAAGAGCATTTAATTGGGTTGCTTGCATAAATGAATTCTTACTGTGGTATCTTGGTACCTTAAATTGCGCACTTAATTCTAACGATCCCGTAATATTTTGCCCAACGATTAACGGTGGTGCTTGATCACTCAATTCATTTTGTCTCATATAATCTTCTTTAATCTCAGTTTGAGGATGTTCCGTTAAAATCGTATAAGGAGGTTCTGACTGTAACCACATACTCTCTGTTGGTGCCTTAATTTCTTTTGAGTTCTTAGAGTCTCTTTTTTTGTCACGTCCCATTAAAGGGTTCAATAACTTTATATATTTCAGTTGTTTCTTTGTTAATTTAAAAACTCTATGGTGTGAACTGAAGCCTTGTGCTTTTGCCACAGTTTCCCAGTAGTCATCACTCACTCTTTGTCCCGAAATAACCACAGCAGCTCCAAATTGAACAAATGCAGATTTTGCTGTAACAAACTTTACAGAGTCATTATCTTCAAGGGATTTCTTCAAAAGACCTGCTTTTTTCAAAAATTCCCTTTCTTCAAGAGTAGCTGTCAATGGTACCAGTTCCTTATTGGCCTCTAAGAAGGTGTCTTCATCAACCTTTTCCTCATAAAAGATTGTATCAATCAGATCCGTTAACAGTACAAAATACAAAGGATATCTGGTCTTTAATGTGAAGATATCAAAGAGATAATGCCTACCACCAATCAAAGGACCATCTGGTCTAATTTTCTTCTCACCTTGAGGGTCTTGTTGAATCATCTTATAAGCATACCCGGACTCATCTAGTTGCCTTTCATCTCCACAATAACTAGGAATATCAATACTTTTCCTAGGTATCTCATCTAGAGAACCTTGTAACAGTTCTTCTTCTTTCAGGATATATGATGTTCGCTTTAAAATGGTTTGTTCGTGTTCTTTCAGCAACACATCGCCAACCGGAATAACACTGTCTCGACTTCTCATATTCATATATTTATCGTTATAATTTCCCTTTCAAATTAGTATATCTGATCTTTTCTTTTAATGAGGGAACCTTTGATATTCTACTAGTATTTTGTTTTTTTGACTTTATACTCTTTCTTGGTCTTTTACAACTTTCTTCTCAAAGTAAAAACAAAAAATAAAAAAAGGATAGTAGGAAGTAAAAAAACAACAAAAACGGTTCAATCTATATTTCCGTAAGGTATCAATATTGATCAGCAACTCCGAATAGACTATAACTCCCAATGTATAAATGTTTTCTTCTCAATATAAAATTCCATTTCAGAAACCAGTTCCTGATGTTTACATTTACCGAAAAGTTCGGCAAACAAAAAAAAAAAAAACAGTTGCGATGAGGTTTACCCGGTGTCAATTTGAAAAAAAAAGGGTGGTTACCTTCCAATGACATTGTATAATACAATATCATACATGCAATATTATTACCAAACAGTACAATAACAGTTCCTTGAGTTTGGAAATTATGTAGAGTTATTGACCTTATGTAGAAGAATCGATGAACAACTTGAAAAAATCGTAGTTGCTTTCTAGTTGAATAAAAAAACACACAAAAATTAGGATTGATTGCTTCGTTAATACATGTACATAAGATGAATAATACTTAAGATCATATGCTATGAATTTTATTTGACCTTTGTAAGCAACTTACCCTTGTTGGCACCACCGAATAATCCGTTCCAGATTTCTGGAATGTTAGCGAAGTCATCTCCAGTGGCATCCTTAATGGTTGCAGCCTTAGAGATGTCTAATTGACCATCTTGGATCATTTGCTTCAGCTTCTTGTAACCTTCTGGGAATTGCTCCTTGTTATCCATCAATAGAAGACCCTTGATAGTCAGTCTCTTTGTTACAACAGTGACGTAGTTCTTGAAGACTAGTTTACTTGGATCGTTGTAACCACTAATGGAACCACATGCCAAGATGAAGCCACGAGGCTTTATTAAAATAGTACCCAAGTCAAGTAGATCACCACCAACATTGTCGATGAAGTAATCAACAGTATTTTCACCGCCACTGGCCTTCAACAAGTTTTCTTTAAAGTTTGGGTCCTTGTAATCAACACCTACAACACGATCACCGAAGGATTCAACAAATTTGACTTTGTCTGGTCCACCTGCAACGGCAATGACCTTCTTAGCCTTGAAGGCATGGAGAGCCAATTGAATACAAACAGAGCCAACGGCACCAGCAGCGCCTGTAATCAAGTATGTCTTGTTGTAGTCGGATTCTCTTTCTTGCAATTCAGCGTAGTTGTAGAAGATAAAGTATGCAGTTAATGCAGTACCACCGAGTATAGATAAATACCAGGAAGGATCTTTGACGTTGTTCATATCCAAGATAGTCAATTCCACACCAGGAGCATCCTTCAAAATGCAATGGGTAGTCCAACCAGTTCTACCAGAGACATAGTCACCAACCTTAAACTTTGGGTCTTTACTGGCAAGAACTTTACCAATACCCCTGGCTGTGATGATTTCACCCTTATTAACACCTTGGGCGTAGTTCTTGTCCACAGAAGCAATCCAAAACTTTTGAGCTGGATCGTTAGATAGATATTGAGTCTCCACCAAAAGTTCACCTTCATTCAAGTCCTCTTCTTTCAATTCTTTCTCGATGAGTTCAAATGTAGCATCTGCACTCTTGTGATCAAAGTTGAATGGGTAACCTGGTTTAGGTTCATTCTTCATAATCCATTGCTTAGCTAAAACCATTGTTGTTGTTATTATTATTGTAGTTGTTGTTTGATGCTTTTTTTATTTGTTGTTCCTTATGAATATGTTTCCAGGTTTAGCTCCAGAAGTTACCTATTTATATACCCATATTTTTTTATTTTTTTATTTTTGTTTTTGTTGTTGGATGATGGCTTGTTCCAAATCAACAAGATACTATTTGTCATTACGTAACAATCAAGACTAAGAGCTGGTTATAATTAGAGGACAAAGAACGTTAAAGAACAAATTTAAGGTTTTCGTTGGTTTTTGTATTAGTGTCTTCAATCACGCTTGAAGCCCCTCTCATTAAAATAACTGTGTGTTTATGGGGGTGGGGGGAGAGGGGAGTGGAAAGGTAGATCAAAATACCAAACAAAACCAACAAAGAGGAGTGGGAAGAGAGTAAAGAGGACCCTTTGTTGCAGAGATTGAGATAATACGATTCTAATCTTACTTGAATTGAGGTAGAGTTCTACTACTTTATCTAAGTAGCCATTTTTGGAAAAGAAAAGGTCATAATCTTTCACTGATACACAGTTTTTCTTGTCGTCTTGCTTTATCGTTCGCTTTTACTTCTTTTGCTGTTTTTTTTTTCTTGCTTTGTTCAATCTCGGTAATCACAAAAAAAGAAGAGAAGAAATAAATAAAGTAATTATTCCACGGGCCTTACAGCAATACATTTCGGAACTCGTACTTATCGATATAATTCACAATAGACACTTACCTAATCCTCGTCCGATCTGAGCTATATCGTTTCTACTCTGAAGGTTGCAATTAAATAAGGAAAGAAAAATATGCAAATTTTAATTAATTATTAATGGGTAAAAATATATATGACTGAACGAGTAAAAAAAAGTATGAGTGTGAGAATACTAAGGGCAAAAAAAAAAGCAAACAAAAAAGAACAACATAAATAATATTCATGACGGTTTTATTGATTACGAAGATCAAATTTTTCTATTTCAAGAACAACGTACCTTTCAATGAATCTAATTTGCTCAGGTTAATTATTATTAAGCTGATCTGCCACACATTCTTGTGATATCGATTTTAGCACAAAGGGCATTACCATAAAGTTTCGTTCTTATATCATCATCTCCAAACGCCAACTCATCTAGAAGTTCTGGTTTTCTGAATGAACGTAGAATATATTTTAATATGCCTTTAAATCTGATAACAGTACTACCTGTATTTTCATTTCCCATAGTGACTTGCATGTAGTCTTCAAATTCAAGGGTCTTTTCATCTTGTTTTCTAGCATCCCAAGATACAATTGAATCAGGTCGTTGAAATCTCATCCTATGTTCAGGTGCTTTGTCATCGCCTTCAACCTCAAACTCAAATTGACTAGAAACAGATAGAAAATTGTAAGCACCTTTATATTCTTCAAGAACCACCAAAACCGGTTTTGCAACGTTTTTCGCTTCGCCACATTGTTCGACTTCTATCCTTGAGATACCTACCCAGATATTCCTGTCTCTCATCTCAGGTACCATTTCGGGAAGACGAATAAAATTTGTGCCAGCTTTCATATTAGTTGAGCCGTGCTCAATTGCATTACTTCCTAAGTGACTGGCATCATACTCAATTCCACATTCTCCGTCATCTAGAGAACATCTGTATATTTTTAATGGGGAAAATTTTGTAATTATATGAACACTGCCCTTAGTTATTGATGACCCACCATCTTCAAGACGGACAAAGGGAACCCAATTCGAGCTGTCTTTCTCTTTAAGTTCATCATCAAAACGTAGTAAAACTACATTTTCGTTGTACCGATCAGGGAGATAGAAATAGTATTCCAAACCCTCCTTTCCATTTAGAGAGTACATTAAAAGTGGCTCCATTCTACCATCGGAATTCTCTCTCATAACAGTACGGATATGCTCAGCTCCATTAGGTGAATTTTTATAGTCGTGAGGAACATCCAATGGTGAAGGATATTGAAGGGCAAATTTGCTTTTAGCGATGTCTTGCTTCTGCTCAGCAATTTTCTTCCGTTCAGATACCTCCTTATCACAGTTTTCAACACCTCTCTGTATCTCCTTTGCGCATTTCTGCTCTTCACACTTTGCCTTGTCCTCAGAATCAGATATATCTTTACAAGGAGCATCATGATGACATTTATGGGTTAGTTCTCTCTCCAAATCTTTGCAATTCCTATCAGCACCATACTCCTTTTTTATTTCGTTCATGTAATCATCATAATTATCAGGTTTCTTTTCGTCAATGAAATCTATGGGCACAGGTACCTCATCCCAATGTCTATTATATGCTTGAGCATTGAGAATCGTAAAATCGGGCTTTGTTATATCTTCTGCTTCTGAAAAGACCACCCTCGTGTAAGCTAAATAGCAAAAGTACGTTTTACTCCATACCATGACTGTGGACAATGCGAACATCTGACGTTCAATTGCAGCATTTTCATCATATGAATGTTTCCCTGCCATAAATTGTATCAGCTTTGATCTTTCTGAATTCTCTTTTATCAGGCTACTTCTCAAACGATCCAGACGAGGTTTTAATTTGACCCTTGTGGGACTGTATTGTATGTTGTCCTTAAACTCATACACTTTACACATTTGCCCAAACCCTTGGTTTGAATCTATACCTAGATTGCTTAAATAAGACTTCAATTCCAGGTTGACATATTCTGTACCTGTTGTGTCATCTGTAAGAGCCATGTGATGCGTATGTCGGCTATTTATTTGATCTGTTACGTTGACTTCACTCAGCAGACGTCTGTTTCTCACTCTCGGCACATCACCAATATCGTTACTCCAGTAGTCAACATCAACTTCACTCACCATCTGTTGAAACGAGCTTCTATCCTCGGGATCCCAGTCTGTTTCAACATGCACGTTAATATTATAATTTGAATATTGGGGAATTATATCATCGTTAGTTCGTATCGTACAAGCTATTGTAACGAAAATTGTTATCAAAAGTAATGCAGCTCCAACAGGTCCACGGTGTTTAGATATCCTGGATGACTGTGTAATCTTCAAAAGACTAGCTACCTCCTTCTTGATTTCGTTAAAGTCAGTATATCTCGATATCCCACGTTTTTTATTATCTCTTGGTTTATCACTTACAAGGTTATCTTTCTCTTCATTACTCATGGTCTCTTTGTATGTGTGTTTTTATGTAATAATGAATCAACAATTTCTCTTTTTTCTTGTACTGGATCAAAATGTGATTGAACAAAACAAACAACAATTAAAGATTGAAGATATTCCCACTACTTTTGTTGATGACTCTTAGGAATTGTTATACATATAGATAGAGTGCAAACCCAAACTGTTTTGTATTATATATGTATCCTTCTCTTCACCCCTCTTTGATAAGATGTGTTACGTTGTGTTTTATCAGTCAATGATACCTCAGAGAAGAAAAGAACGGAAAAAAGAAAGAACAACGAAACAAAAATTAATAAAAAAAAACTAGAGAATCAGTTATTTTTAATGAAAGAGCAGTACTTCTTTCAAAAATAGATATTAAGCAGAGGTGTGTTCGTAGAGTATTTACTTCGTTCTCCCTTTATATTAAATCACTTTACGAAACAACTAAAACCGACGTCTGGGGTCAGATACCTCAAAAAATTTTTATTTTTAGATTTCTTCGAAGAATTTTTTTTTTTTTTTTTTTTTTTTTTGCCTACCCTGCTCCGTTTCTTAACTTGCCTGCATGGTTTCTTTGTGGAAGGCAGCATCCACAGAAGGCTGGGCTCTTCTGTATTTTAAGGCGAAATGTACAAAATGCAATCATTAAAAAGTTGCAGAAGATTATGACCATGAAGAAGAATACGAAGGAGAGCAAAGGGACAGCAAAGGTGATGAGAGCTACAAAAGAAAGAAAGAAAGAATAAGTAAAAAGATGAAGAAAAAACAGAATAAAATAAACAAAAAAAAAGCAACCCACATCACCATAACCCGCTTTCCCTCTGACTTGCACTACACACTCGCAGAGAGCTTTCTTTTCTGGATACAGAAGAAAAAAAGCCAGACTATAGAACTCCAGCGTTCTTTTACCCTACCTCATTTTCTTATTTCTCCTCTCTTTCACTTCCTTTCCCTACCCCCCCACCCAACGACCTGCAGGTACGCAGGCGGAAATAAGAAGGACAATAGCTGCAATCCACTCGAGGTGTAGAATAAAAGACACGTTTTAATTAATGTTTCATGCGAATGTTTTTATAGGAATCTATCCTTTGTTAATGACGTAGATCATATCCATTAGTTGACAATCTCTTTGAGATATTTTTAGGTATCGACCTGGATACAAAACTTTTTTATTTTCTGTTCTTTCTCCGGGCTGGATTTGATTTGCTCCCTTTTTATTTTGGTAAAGATCGTAGAGACTCAAAATTTTACAGGGAAATGTAAAACAAAGCGGGGGGTGAGAAATAGAGTAATAATATTTTTTGTATGCAGAAGTATTATGTGGCCTCTATTTATCTAAATTTTCTTCTTTTTATTACTAAATAAAAGAAATGAAGAAGCAAAACTAAGAAAAAGAGACTATACGGACGAAAGACGGAAATAACTATCTACTCAATACACACTATACAAGTTTGTAAACATATTTAGTGTTTTTTTATCTTGATAAGTGGATTAACTCATCTGTAATTAGATAATATCAGCCTCCCTTAATAAACGATCCCAACCGTTACATCCTGGTATACATCTCGATGTTCAATATCTAATTCTCTACGCTGTTAATTAGGGTTTGAGAAAACATGACAACAAAAAAAGGAATTGTCGGGGATTACTGTGTAATAATTAGGATTAGGGTTAGGGTTAGGGTTACTGCTTATAAAATTAACAATAGTATACAACTTCAGGCATAGTAGTATCATATGACGGCAAGTTCTTCTTGCCTGTGGGTAACGTCTGAATAGTTGAGCTCATGCAATCCCACACGGCAGTCTTCTGTCATGCAAAAAAGATATCTAAAATAAATTTATCCAATAACGTTTTCCTAATCAATAACTGCCACGTGTTTGAAATTTATTTACAGCTACGTAAGTACTGATAATTGAATAGATCACAATAATGTAAGTTGCCTTCTAGCTAGCACTGTCACGATTACGATTAATAAATCTTGCATTTTCAATTCAATTGTTGTAAAACAAAACTTGCTTCTCGACACGTTTCGACTTCCAACTCATGAAAAAATTTCAAAGTAAAAATCTAGAAATGTTACCCTCCTAAAAGTTACTACTTTTCAATCTGATTAAAAAGATACTGTACTAATTATATTAACATATAGTAGCTAATCAATAACTTCAAAATATTTAACCAGAAGCCAACTGGAATGAAAATCTTTATTTTTGAAACAATTTAGGACATTAACAATATATATACTATCCAAATTCGTCAAAATTCGAAAAACTTTTTATATCCCCAAAGTGAAAATAAGAGTACTTTTAAAAATAGCCAAATGTCTGTACAAACAATTTGTACAAACTATATACCCGAACTCTGTTTAACAGTATTAATAAATCAGTACTTTCACTTGTAGATTACCATCCATTATAAACATGTTTTATTAACACAAAATATATCTCCCTTTAGTAAAAGTTTACCCCACATTTACATTACAAATAATTTATTTAATCTCTGAAAGGTTACATCAATTTTTTAAATATATAACAGTTACCCCACCTTCATAATCTAAAATAAAACAAGCTAATCTATTAACTCCGTAAACATATTTTACCCTCACTTCCAATTTGACCCTCAGTCCGTTATCACCCTCAGTTCCCTATTTTACCCTCACTTCAAATTTACCCACCTTACGAATTTAATTCCTTAGTTTACCCGACTATTCAGTTGACCCTACAATTCCGGAATATATTTTTACCATCCTTTAAAATGAATTATATTAACGATTACCCAGCTATATTTTAAAAAAAATCTACGATCTATATGTGGGGTCTGGGTGCTGTGGGGTCTGGGTGCTGTGGGGTCTGGGTGCTGTGGGGTCTGGGTGCTGTGGGGTCTGGGTGCTGTGGGGTCTGGGTGCTGTGGGG
>JAJLXT010000029.1:0-108302 GCA_030571395.1 Nakaseomyces sp. UFMG-CM-Y6046 | reverse complement strand
GCACATAGTACACAGTCTCGATGGTTTCCTTGCCATCGCTGCCCGTCATCGTAGAAACGTCCGTGGAGTACGTGGTCGTCTCACTGCCGCTCCACGCTTCGAAAACAGTAGACTTCTCGAAGTCGATAGGCGTCTGCACATAGTACACAGTCTCGATGGTTTCCTTGCCATCGCTGCCCGTCATCGTAGAAACGTCCGTTGAGTACGTCGTGGTTTCGCTCCCGGTCCACGCGGCCATGCTCGTCGACGTCACGTACTCAATAGGTGTCTGCACATAGTACACAGTCTCGATGGTTTCCTTTCCATCTGCGCCGGTTAATGTTCTGACGTCTGTTGATGCAGTTATGGTAGAAGATCCTGTCCAGCCGTTATAGGTGGTACTTGAAATATGATCCAGTGGTATTTCCACGTCGTACGCTATGTCATCTTTTAGTTTACCATTAGAGTCAGTGTAGATGTTCATATTTGTATTTACTGTTGAAGTCGCTGAGCTATCCCATTGTTTGATACTGGTGATATAATTCTCTTGAGGGATCCATGGTGCGTTGCTTGGACATGCATTACAAACAGCAGGTCTGCTGGTATCAGGAACAGGGCCGTCATATATAACAGCATTGTTAACCATATCTGGTGTAACATGGTTGGAAATAGACTTCCATTTGAAACTACCTGAGTTGTAACCTTTGCCAATGTCAAATTTGTGGGAAATAGTTGGCCATAATTTCACAGTTAGTACACCAGCATTTCCATCATAAGACCATTTACCACGAAATGGATCGATGGAAGTTCTAAATGTCAGGAAATTACCATTACCGAAACCTCTCACAATGATATTGTCTGTTTTAGAATCACTTTCCGCAAAAATTATTGAAGAAGGCGATGTCATATAAAGGGTCTGGGGACCCATTGTACCTGAACTAATAGACTGTAAAACCATCATAGAATTTTCCCCAATAGTAATACACCCGTTACCGTTGATAGATTTCTGCAATAAACTTTTAGTATTCGTTAGACAAATGGTACCGTCATTTTGTACAGTGCTGGCTTGGAAGTTTGCATAACTATTGGTATTTTTGGATCCCTGGCTAAAGACCATCGTACCTTTATTGTCAAATTCGCCAGATTGCGAAAAGGTGTATGCATTTTCTGGACTGTCTGCACCCATGAAATACATCGTACCAGTATTCACAAAGGAAATACCATCCCATGCAACTGTCGCACCATTGGTTTCATTTCTATTGTCTACAACGATCGTTTGTTGATTAGATGTTGTCACAGAACCAGATAACTTCACCTTTAGTCCGGATTGTCCTGAATTCACATTACCCATAAAAATGTAACCGTTGTTGTTTATGCCACCGGTAAAAGTCTCGGTATCTCCATTGACCATAGCCAAAAATACATTTGAGTTGACCGTAATATCTTCATTTGGCGGGCTTGACAAATAGATATTCTTATCCACTGTCAAAGCCACGGCTCTGCCAACTATACTAAGAAATGCCACTGTAAAACAATTGACAAGACTCCGTCGCATAGTTTGTTTGTTTTTTCTCTTAAGGCTAACCTTAGTAAAAGTATTAAACTTTTTATTAATTTTCTTGTTCTAAGCTTGTTTAATTTGATACTCCATTTTGGGGTACCAATTTGAGAAAATATATTATCAAGTTTTCTCTAGTTTTATAGCAAATGTCATATATCTTGAGGGTGTATATCTTAAGTTGGAAATTTCAAAAGACCCTGAAAGAATACACTCATCTCGTACCTCCGATTAGTCTTCGAAAAAAATGAAAAAAAAGATAATAATGATGGTTCTAAATAGTGCTAATCCAACCTCTTCTCAAATCAACAGCTGTAAATTATTAAAATGTGTATTGAAAAAACCCCAGAATATTGTTGTGGAGACCCCATTCTAGAAGAAAATTGAAATAAAATAACTGTAAATTACAGTAAATCGTTTAGCTGATAGGACCGTAAATGCATTTGAAACTTCGATGACAGATAAATTCGTACTATTATCTCAGATCCGGATGGAATTACATTATGCCCGATTATCAGATCTTAGAGAAAATTACTCTTAGGTCAGTTTAATAAGGAATCCATGAACCTTTTTTTTTTCCATCAACTATTGTTTTTCTTGCCCAGAAATTTTCCGTGGAGTAAATGCGATGATCTGGAGAAAATATCTTAGAAGGTACCTTGGATCTTGCATTCAGAGAAAAAAAGAGCAATTATGGTATCGTATATAATTTTTTATATTTTCACAAAAAAGAAAGAAAGAAAGAACAGTAAACGTCAATTCATCTATACGGTCTGTGTGTCGAGAAAGTAGAAAATTGCCATGCATTTGAAAACCACTCAAGAAACTGAATTAAAAAGGGAAAAAAAACAATGGGGACGATGAGAAACAAAGGGAAGTTTCCCAAACGAACAATGGAAAGCTAAAACTAACTTCTTCATCTTTAAATCTTGTTAAACAACAGTACCAGGAACGAGTAGATCCATCGTAAAGTTGTACGCAAAACTGTTTTAATGAAGAGAGCATCTTGGAAAGAACTCCCTCACTGAGCTTCTGTGTGCTTGTGCTTGTGTTCCTGCTGGAAATTTGAACGACACAGGTCCAAAAAAAAGAAAGAAAGAAAGAAAGAAAACCTGTCAGCGTGCTCAGACTGTAGCATATATTACTCAGCTGCGAGATCTCACAGCAGAGAAGAAAAAAAAAAGAAAGAAAACTAGAAAAAATGCTTGCTTTCCCCATAACCTCTTTTTTCCCAAAGTGGTAATTTCTAACAAGCTGCCTTCCCCCCCATCGAGAACGAAAAAAAAAAACCTCATCACTTTTTTTTTCTTCACGCGTTTTCCAGTAAGGTATCACCAATGACGTAAAGGTTCTAATATTTTCAGGGTCCTAATTTATTTTGAAAAGATCACCAAAACTTAAAAATTCAACTGTGTCCTCGAGAGGTAGAACTTTGTGAAAATTGAAAAATAAAATAAATAAATAATTTTTAATGATTCACACACCCCTTCTTATTCAACGTTTGTTTTTAGTTTTTGTTGGTTGTTTTTAGAAAAAAGGTATGATGTTGATAGATCAAAAGCTGAGTGATTGTCCTTTTTATTTTTTATAAATAACTCTTATTCGATAACAGCAGGTAAGACAGAGAGATTATAACGATGGGTTTGACGATACTTAGAAAGTTTGCTCCTTTAACACAGATAAAAGCTGTGATATTTGATATGGACGGGACATTGTGTCTTCCACAACCCTGGATGTTTCCGGCTATGAGAGAGGCTATTGGTCTACAGGACACTTCAAAGGATATCTTAGAATTCATTGATGAAATGGATGACCCACAGAGTAGAATTGATGCAGAGAATGGGATTACCAGGGTAGAGAAGAAAGCTATGGATGAGATGATTCCTCAACCGGGACTCCAGGAGATAATGAAGTATTTGACTAAAAGTAACATAAGTAAAAACATCTGTACTAGAAATGTCGAGGGCCCTGTACAATATCTGATAAAAAAATTTATTCCCGAGGAGTATGACAGTTTTGATCACATAGTTACCAGAGATTTTAGGCCTGCAAAACCATTTCCAGACCCATTACTCCATATCGCTGACCAAATCAATGTTGTACCGGAGAGTATTATAATGGTAGGTGATTCCTTTGATGATATGAAAAGCGGGAGGGCAGCTGGCTGTCTCACAGTCTTGTTAAAGGGAACAGCCAATGACAAAGTTGTAAAGAATCACAAGGAACTTATAGATTTTATTATCAATGATCTTAGGGAATTGAGAGACTTAATCAATATGATTAACAAAGAATAAATTTAAAAGCAGACATTATTTGAATAAATATTAGAGAAAATGAAAAGTACGTATACATTTATATTAATACAGCATGCATGACTTTATTTCTTTTTTTGAAACTGCAATATGTTATTAATTGAAATATCATTCAGATCTAGAAGGGAGTCATCTTAAAAAAAAAAATAAAATCGGTAAAAAAAAAAAGAAATACCTCCGCGACGGGGAATTGAACCCCGATCTGGCACGCGACAAGCGCCCATTCTGACCATTAAACTATCACGGATTTGTAATTTCTATGTGAAAACGTGTACCATTGATTGCTTTGTTTAGACCGGTAAGGTGTTGTACATGTGAAAAATAGCAAGCAACCTTGTTTAATTCTCATATTACTGAATTCAAATAAGAATATTAAGTTTATCAGTATTTAAAAAACTAGTAAATTCTAATAAGTAAAATATATGAACAACTATCTATTATTAAACATTAGTAAGTTAATGAAATTATCTATAAGTATAATCTCTTATGTTCTACAGTAATAACGTGAGTCAGCTCTATTTCTTCGGAATAAATATTAACAAATAAAACACTCTATCAATCCATTAATTTTTGCTATTTTCATCCTTACTTAACTGAAATTGTTTGCATTTTTTATTACTCCTAGCACTATTACCAATATTATTTTTGTTTTCTCTGAAAAAAAATGAAGAGAAACACTATTGTTCTTCTCTTAGTTCCCAGATAAGTTCAGGCGGTATTTCCTTGTCTTTGGTATATTTCTCAGCTATCTCTTTCCTTAACTCAGCATTCCTCTTGTACAGCCATCGCAGATAGTAGGCAGTTTTCATGTATATCACCATTTCAGATCTGTTCTCCTTAGGCGACAAATCCGGCACAATCTGTACAAGCTCATCATATATGGCTCTTATCAGTTCTCGACGCTTCTGTTCTGAGACCACATGGTTTAAACGTACTTGTCCCTCAGTTAACTTATTGTTCTTGACCTTTTTAGCGACACGTTTGGGTGCCTTTTTTTGAGTGCTGCCACCTTGCTTCCCTACAACGTTGAGCCTTTCATCCATTTGTTATTTTTTCCTACTTATACAAACTTCCACGTATAATTAGTTCATAAAAGCTCAGTATATTATTACGGTATCTTAAGACCTGGTTCAAAAGATATATGACGTCGAAAAGAGCAACAATTACAAAAAAATCATTTAAAAGTTTAAAAATCCGGAGAAGTCGAACTTCACTATACTTAAAAGCTCAAAATAAAAAAAAAAGGCAAAAAAAAAGCACAAGGAGAAAAAAAAAAAAAATTCAAAATAACAGCGGAGCAATAACAATTTAAGAAGGAGAATTTATTAAACGGGGGCATATATACACTTCAAGAGCTCAATTGAGTCCACCATCTGAAATTCAAGGTGCAAAAGGATTATTTTTGTGATAGGTCTACCATATTGGGAAGTTATTGCTCTTTTTCTAAGACGAATAATAAGTATCCCTAAAGACAAAAGTGACTCACAGTTCTTTACCTGATAGATCAGTAAGAAATAAAGGATTAAAGTAAGAAATGAAATACAGCAATAGATTCTTTGATATAAATTTCCCAGACTCTGGGGTATATGCTAGTTCAATGCCCCGAGCAACAAAAATCCTGACCATATCCTATATTTCACTTACAGTGCTGCTGTACTTGCTAAGAAAGTCGTATTTTGAGAAATTGGGAAGTGAAGGTGACATCCAGTACCTAGTGGTGCCCGCATTGGAGTTGATTCCTTCGAAAGTCTTACAGTACCCAACGTCAATTGTGTTATCAAATTTGGTAGACATTGAGCTATGGAGGTTTATTATGAATGTATTGAACCTAGTTATGGGTGGTACTTTTATTGAGAAAAATTGGGGAAGCACCAAAGAACTGTTTATATTCATCTTAGGATTGGGCTCTATCACAAATTGTTTTATCATTCTTGTGACTTACATGCTTTCTCTAGTGTTTACGGGGCTAAGACTGGATATACCACTGGATGGTAACTATACAATTTTGATAGGGTTTCCGATAATATACAGACAATTGCTACCGGAAACTACTATAATCAACATCAAATACCCAGATATTATTAGTAAGAATTTTAGATTCAAACTTCTGCCTATATTAGTCATGTGTTTAACAACAGTAATGCAACTAATATGGTTCCACCATTTCTCTCATCTAATTTCCATCTGGGTCACTTTCTTCTTAACCTGGATGTACCTAAGATTTTTCCAAACTTTACCAGTGATAAACAACTCAGGAACCACCACAGACTACATAGTGGGAGACGCATCCGACACTTTCCAATTGATTTACTTTTTCCCGGACTTTATGAAACCAGTCTTGAGACCTTTATTTGATGGTTGTTACAACTTATTCTGTCAGAAGCTGAGGATAATAAAACCGTTTGAAGCCGATGAAATCGACAAGGGTAACCAAGTTGCTGTAAGCAGAGGTGCAAAAACCGCAGATGAAGCTATTGATGATCTCGAGGCCGGCAACAGAAGACGTGAGCTAGCACTAAAGGTGTTGAACCAACGTATGGATGAACCGCAGGAAGATGCCTCTCAATAATCTAATATACATTTATGATTTTTCTAATCTTTTTCTTTAATAATGAAATAATAGACATATAAATATACATTTTTTACCTAACTTCTGTAACCATATTAACTTTCTACTCTTTATTGACTACATTTCAGATACCCTGATAAGAACATATTGGGAATAATCAAGAACGCACAATTTAACAAGAAATAAAAGCTTCTATGGCCAAGTTGGTAAGGCGCCACACTAGTAATGTGGAGATCATCGGTTCAAATCCGATTGAAAGCACTTTTTTTACAAACATTTTTTTCATTTTGTTCTGTGGCACGAGACGAAGAACTCTATAAGTGCTAAATTGCAGAACAGCAACAGCTTCTTAACAATCTTTTCAGGCTCCTGATGTCCTACGCAGACACCATAGGTTGAGTATATGGAGAGGTCTTTATCTTCAATTATGGTAGACAACTCACCGTTCAGAAACAGGAGGACGCCGTTCTGTATGTCGAACCAAACACAGTAGTTGATCAATGTTGTGGTGTCATCGGTGTAACTGCGTTTCCTAACAAATCTATTGCAGAGAGAAGATTTCATCTCTCTTGCGATTGATTCAATTGAATGATTATTTGAGCTCACGAACAAAAAATGGTTTGACAGTACTTGTTCACACACCGTGTCAATATCTGTTGCCGTGGTGGTGTCTCGACGTACAAACTTGTCCCATCCTTTGAACAGCACAGTGCAGTGGTATAACACGTAACTGTTAATCAACACTCTCCAATTCTCAAAGATTTTGGGGTAGATAACCTTGTACTTGTATAGTATCGTCGTGAAATAGTTCAGATACTCGCGCGCCTTCTCACCACTATCGCGAGCTATATTGAATATGTCAGGTAACATATTTACGGCAAACTGTTGCTGCGAGTGTACAAGTGTAGTGTCTGCATTATCTTCACTACATGTGATATACTTGATATACTCCACGATATCAACACCCTTGTATACATCACGAAACAACGAAATATCAGCCTTGTGCTGATCCAATACAATATCATATTCATTCATGAATTTCCTAACTTCCCAATGTTTCATAACAATTTTCCCCATTTTTTTTTTCTTATACTCCCTTTCTTTTAATTGAATTATTACAAGTAAACATTTATTTTTTACAGTTGCCGCCCATTATAAAAGAAGAATAAGCGCCCATAAGAAAAAAAAGAAAAAAAAAAAAACCAAGAATATCACGATGTACTAACATTACCCTGTAAATGTCCCAGCCCTCCGCTTTTGGCCCCCTCCCCCCTCACCGGATACAAAAAAATAAACACCGAGATGTGCATGTGAAAGAGGAAGAAACAAAAACTTGTTGAATTATTTTTTGTTGATCCTCCCCCCCCGTGCATGTGAATTTATCTTGTTAGCCTCAACAAGACGGGTAAACAAAGAGAAGAGATTCGCCGGGGTTAATCAACCGTGATCCGGTGAGGCGAGGTGAAGGGAGAGAGACAATGTATGTTTTACCCTGCCCTGCCCCACTTTCTTCAGCAATACCAAAGAAAATAATTGTGTCAGCTCTCGGAACAATTATTATCGTTTTTCGAAGGTTTATCCGGTAACGTAGACCGGAACAACTATTGCACAGCACACGCACAAGCACACAGATCATTTTGGAAGAACAATGGAATTATAGATCTCTCTCTCGAGAAAAGTACAAACATTTTCACATGCATGTGAAGATACAAAAGTAATATAATTATATAAATATACAATTATATAAGAATATCACAATATAATTATTAAACCTGTTATTAAAAATTAGAACAAAGATAAAGATAAAAAAAAATCACGTGTATCATCACTTAAATCACTGTACAATCCCCGCGCCTCCCCCCGCAGTTAGAACAAAAGAAGAAGAAAAAGTTTCAATTGGGAACGAAGAAGAAAAAAAAAATTTTTTTGTTCTTGTATAAGGAGTGATTAAGACAAGAAGCAAAAGGAAAGACTAATAATATATTTTATAGACTAGCCAAAACACCACACCACACCAAAAACTAATAATAAAGTAATGAAGAGTGGTGAGAAGGTAGAGTTAAACTCTATCGACAGTGCCATGGATATAAGGCAGGTGAACCAGCACGTAAGCTCTAGTAGGAACAAGGGTGATATGGAAGTAGAAGAGGAATATGAAGAGTGCAGTGATGAAGAAGAGAACTCTAACGGTAAGAGAAATCTGAAAAACGGTAAACTGGATGAAGGCAGTGATCGTGTGGTGATTAAACCTGTAAATGACGAGGATGATACTTCTGTCATTATCACTTTCAACCAGGGCGTGTCGCATTTTATCATTATGCTGACTTTTGTCGCGTCGCTTTCTGGGTTCTTGTTCGGTTACGATACAGGTTATATCTCCTCTGCATTGATCTCTATCGGTGATGATCTTGATCACAAGGAGCTGACATACGGTAGGAAAGAATTTATTACATCCGCCACCTCTCTTGGTGCGCTTATATTCGCGCTGATCGCAGGGTTTTCCGTCGATATACTGGGCAGAAAGCCTTGTCTGATGTTCTCTAACGTTATGTTTCTTATAGGTGCTATTTTGCAAGTCACCGCTCACAAGTTCTGGCAAATGACAGCCGGGAGATTCATCATGGGTTTCGGTGTCGGTATCGGTTCCTTGATTGCCCCACTGTACATCAGTGAAATTGCTCCCAAGATGATCAGAGGTAGACTGACAGTTATCAACTCCTTGTGGCTGACTGGTGGCCAACTGGTCGCTTACGGCTGTGGTGCTGGTTTACACCACGTCCACAACGGTTGGAGAATCCTTGTCGGTCTGTCCTTGATCCCAACTGTGCTGCAATTCGTGTTCTTCATCTTCTTGCCAGACACCCCAAGATACTACGTCATGAAGGGTGAATACGAGAAGGCCAAGAGCGTCTTGAGAAGAAGTTACTCCAACGCCCCCGAGGAATTGATTGAAAGGAAGGTTGAGGAACTTAAGGCGCTAAATCACTCCATTCCAGGCAGAAACCACGCCGAGAGAACTTGGAACGCCGTCAAGGAACTTCACACCAAGCCTTCTAACTTCAGAGCTTTGATTATTGCATGTGCCCTCCAAGGTATCCAACAATTCACGGGTTGGAACTCCCTATTGTATTTCTCTGGTACTATCTTTGAATCCATCGGTTTCAAGAACTCCTCCGCTGTTTCCATTATCGTCTCGGGTACTAACTTCGTCTTCACTTTGGTGGCTTTCTTCTGCATTGACAAGATTGGTCGTAGAAACATTCTGTTGATTGGTCTACCAGGTATGACTTGCGGTTTGGTTATGTGTTCCATCGCTTTCCATTTCATCGGTATCAAGTTTGTCGGTAACGATGCTGTGGTCACTCACTCCGGTTACTCCTCGTGGGGTATTGTGATTATCGTGTTCATCATCGTGTTTGCATCCTTCTACGCTTTGGGTATCGGTACCGTCCCTTGGCAACAATCTGAACTTTTCCCACAAAACGTTAGAGGTGTCGGTACCGCTTTCTCCACCGCTACCAACTGGGCAGGTTCTTTGGTTATCGCATCTACTTTCTTGACCATGCTGCGTAATATCACACCAACAGGTACATTTGCATTCTTTGCAGGGTTATGTGCCATATCTATAGTATTCTGTTACTACTGTTATCCTGAACTGTCAGGGTTAGAATTGGAAGAGGTGCAAACTATTTTACAAGATGGGTTTAACGTCAAGGCTTCCGAGGAGCTCGCTAAGAAGCGTAAGAAGCAAGTTACTATTTTGAAGAAAACCAAGCATCAACCAACCCAGGAAATTATCGAGGAATAGACTTATCAAAATACCTCTTTTTTTAATTTCTATATATCTTTCGAAACTTTAACAAAAGGAAAGGATAAAAATTTTTTCTTCTCAAAAAAAGAAACAATCTGTGATATTTATATTCCAATCTCTCTACTTTATCCAATAAACGCAAATAATGAAAAATAAATGAACAAGATAAAAATGACTTCTTTTGCAAATTATCCTGATAAGGTCAATATTTACTCGTTTTCAATATAGTCTTCCAAATATATACATCGAAGGATTATTGAAAGGTTTGCTTTTTATTTTTTTTCCATATAAAGTGATGAACTCTGATAAAGACATGGATGCAACGATTAAGATATGGATATTATAGCTTTTTTTTTTAGAAGAAAAAATTGCTTCTCTTATAAGAACCTATATTCAAAGAAACTCTAATCACTACTATTATATTTTTCTTAATACTATTATTCTTTAAATAATAATTAATCTGTATTTATAATCAACCCATTTTACAAAATAACGTTCTATACTTCTCAATGCCATATATAAATTAAAATTAAAAAAAACAAAAGATGTTATGCTACATTATGCTATTATGCTGTTATGTTAATTGTCTATATGAATTCGTATTGAATTCCCTTAGTTGATAGTAATTTCACCAATTCATCCTGTTCCGTTGTAGTTCCATTTTTTTGCTTAATCTGAACCATCTTGAACAATGATATGTCTATGTCGTCTGGTGTTAGGTAAACCGAGTTCAAAGACTTGTACAATTTTATCTTTGACAACATTTCCGAGTTGTTGAGAAGGTAGATATGCACCGTACTAGATTTACGCATCCCACTAATCACCTCGTCATCCCGTTCAGTGACACCAATCGACAAATGCACATGGTTCCTGTTTATTTTCTTAATGCAACCAGACTCAACAATTTGAATTGCGTTCTTCACAGAGGTACCATGTATTAAATTGACAGGTAGCTTGCTTACGTCATCGACATTCTCCAGCAATTCCTCGTTTGGCTTGATAGTTTTAATAGAATGTCCCTGAACAGCACAAACGTACTCGGTCAAGCCATCCCCTTTCTTCAAATGGTACCTTTTCTTGTCATTTTCAGCAACCACCCTATGGAGGTCTTCCAAGGTACACTTGTGGGATTTCAATCGCTGGTGACTCAACAATTTTGACACTTCCACGTATCCATCGCTGTCCATCGGCAGGTTCTCCTTCACTGCGCCGTGTCTAAGTAAATATGAAAGGGCCTTGGATATTTGAACGTCTCTCTTCGAGCTCATTTTCACTCGTCACAGGTATATTTCTTTTGGAGTTTTTTTTGTTGCTTTAGTAAGTGCTGTTCTTATATCAATTTCATTAATTTTTTAGTTATTTTACAATTTTTTTTTCTTTCAAAACAGTGCTTATAAAATGTTTAAACGTTATATATATTTCGTAAATATGAAGTGGAGAGGGGTATGGGATTTCTCACTCTTTGTAGAACATCACAGGTGGGTTCTGGTGTACTATTGTGTATGCAAAGATAATCGTATTGAAATGCACCACTGTAGCCAGCACGGTGACGAATTGTGACAATTGATCCGAGTTACCCAAGTAATCTATAAACCAGAATGAATCTCCCAAGGTAGACAACGTCAACTCCGGCAGTCTAGTCAACTGCAACAGTGCCGACAGCGAGTACAGCGTTATCTCCCACGTCAGGTACTGGAAGGGCACTCTCTGCTTCTTGTAGCTGTCGAACAGCCCAAACTTGACAATCGAGACGGCGATGGGCAGACTTATACTCAACATCCCCGATATTATGACACACGCAAGCTTCTGCACACGCCTGTACTGGTCGTTGATGATCACGATGCAAGCGACGGACATCCACGTCACTGTCCATATCACAAACAACTTGAACAAGAAAACGTGGTCGAAGAATGCATAGTACATCAGTGTGACTATGGAACACGACACCAGCACCACCAGTGCCAGCTGTTTCACTTGGTTCCACAACTTACACTGGTACTCGGAATGGCCCTTGAACAGCTGTCCCACACTCATCGCCCCGAAATACATCGTCGTGGCCATAAAGAACAGATTAATCACAATGTAGTCCGTCATCGTGGTGGAAGGGTTACGAGGCACCAACGTCATGTCCGTGTAGAACAGCAGCTTGAACAACGACACCATGGCACACATCCCGTTCATGTATATCGACACTGTATCGTTATTCAAGTGCGTCAGCTTACCGAGACACGACAGATACGAGTTATTGCCAACGTAATAGTAACCAGTACGTATCCTCGTATTAGTATACCTCTGATACCATAGAGGCAACTTATCCACACTCACCACAGTCTCTCTAAACACATCCTTCTTCTCCATCACTTTCCTTCTTCTTCTTCTTCTCTCCTTATAACCTTTATGTAAAAAAAGAAGTATAGACTACATATTATATATATTCTTAAAACATCCCTTATCCATTTCCACTCACAAAGATATATATATATATTTATATATATTTATGGATATGGATATATAAACAAAGATTTACATTACGTCTAATAACAAAAAAATGGTTGAATCATTTACTGAAAAAAAGCCAGCTAGAAGAGGACAAGCACAAAATACATAGATGGTCAAATTTTTAACAACAAAGAGACAACTAACAAACCAAAAAAAGCCAAAACCCAACACCAACAGAGAGAGACCCAAAAACCCATTGGGACCACCGGGAGTTGTTGGAGAAAGAGAGCATGTACTGAGATTATGAATAAGAATATGAATATGATGGTAGGAAAACCCAAACCCAAACCCAACAAAAAAAAAGAAAGGTGGAAAAGAAAAGTTTTTACCCCCCCCCCCCTCCACCATTCCATTGTGGAGAGAAAGTTGCTGAACTCGTATTTACACCATTATAAACATTACAATAACACAATACAACGCAATAACAATACAATAATACAATAATACAATAATACAATAATGCAATACAATAATAATAATAATACAATACTGTGTTGATACTGTGTATATATCACATATACGTATCACGCGATATTCCTGTTATACCTCGTCTATCTTGTATTACCATGATATGACCTGATATAGTATATACAATGATACTATACAATGATACTATACAGTATACTACACCTGTTTACACCACGACGCATGCCACGACTGTACAATCAAACAAACCCCCGCTTGCTGTATTGTATTATTGTATAGTATTGTATTATACTATATTCTGTATTGTATATTGTGTTGTGTATATTGTATACTCTATTGTACTATACTACACAACACTATTCTATTCTGTATTGTATTCTACTCTTTGTATACTGTATATTGTACCATATTCTTGTCTTTGTCTCCCGTTCTCCTGTTGTACATCTCCTCTCTCTTGTACAGCGGGTTCTCTGTATTTCATCAAAATCCATGCTTCTTCCAAGGGGGGTACACACAAATCGTTATTTTTACTCTTTTTCCTGCAATGTTTTCTAAGCAAATTTCAATGGTTTCCAGGAATCTGAACGGTTTTTTTTTGTATTGATTTGGTGTAGTCGTAATGTACGGCATACTATACTATACTATACTATACTATACAATACTATACTATACTATACTGTATTGTATTGTATTGTATTGTATTGTATTGTATTGTATTGTATTGTATTGTATATTGTATTGTATTGTATTGTATTGTATTGTATTGTATTGTATACTGTAGTGCAGTGCAGTGCAGTGTATGTATTGTATAATTGTATTGCAGTCTCTTAAACTGTGATTTACAGTATAACTGATCTACAGTAATTGTATTACAATATTTTATTGTACAATATACTACAACAGTGTCATATAGTATTACTGTATTGTATATACTATTGTATATTCTACTGCAATACAGTATTACACTACGGTATACTACTATACATTGATATGAATACAATACTATGCAGTGGAATACAATACAATACAGAATACAATACAGTACAGAATACAATACAATACAATACAGTACACTATACAATATAATATAGTAGAATACAATATAACAATACAATAATACCCTGTTGCTATGACGTATTAATGTATAAAATTTTTTTGTTTGTTTGTTTGACGCGTGTGTACGCACCAGGGAGACACACACAAGGGTTTTCCCAGTGTCTCTCTCGTATTACAAAAAAATTAATAAAGGATTTGGGAGATACACAAACAACAATAAAAAGTGGGTTTGTAGATATATAGAAGTCCCAAGGGATTACTCAATATTACAAGAAAGTTGGGATACGATGACGTATACCGATGAGAGGTCGGCTAACTCGCGGCCGCTGCTGCCTACAGATGAGAGAGATCTGAATAAACAGCTGGCGCGTATGCACGACCACAACCATGACGACGATGGGTACGAGGAGCGTGGTCACGAGCACGACTACGAGGATGTTGTGAGTGGTGGGAGTATCGGGGTGCGCAGCTCGTCTAACAAGAACGTGGCGGATTTGATATACGAGAAGAAGGACTACCATCCGCAGGTGCAGAAGGCGCTTACTGACACCGGGAACTTCATAGCTATGTACAGCCACCACAACAGGAGTGTAGGCAATGGCGATGAGGAAGAGGATGAGGATGAGACTATATCTTTGGATAGTGAGGATAATGTAGGGCTTATCGGTGAGATAGCGGAGGAGGAGGAGGAAGAAGACGAGGGAGGAGAAGGCGAGGGAGACGCGGGAGAAGGAGATGACGGGACAATGAGTGACGCTTCATATGCTACTGCTGGTTTAACAATTGATCCGAGTATGAAACGTAGACAGGAAGAATGGGCTAAGCGTGGTGCGGCGCAGATCGTCAAGGAGACGGTTAACCCTGAGACGGGCGCCCGTGAGAAGAAAGTTATTAGGAAAGGTATCAAGGACTTCAAGTTTGGCGAGATGGTCGGAGATGGTGCATATTCTACTGTTATGCTGGCGACCGCAAGGGATTCTGGGAAGAAATACGCCGTGAAAGTGCTTAACAAAGAGTACCTGATCAAGCAGAAGAAGGTCAAGTATGTGAACATCGAGAAGAACGCGTTGCAGAGGCTTAATAACTCTAGAGGTATTGTTAAGTTGTTCTTCACGTTTCAAGATGAGGCCAGTTTGTATTTCCTATTGGAGTATGCTCCCAACGGTGATTTCCTATCGGTGATGAAGAAGTATGGTTCTCTGAGTGAGGAGTGCACGCGTTACTATAGTGCACAGATAATCGATGGTATAAAATACTTGCATTCTAGGGGTATTATTCATAGAGATATCAAACCTGAGAATATACTGCTGGACAAAGACATGAAGGTGAAGATCACTGATTTTGGTACGGCTAAGATACTGGAACCAAAGGACTCCAACGAAGAGCCACCAGAGTACAACCTATTAACGAGATCAAAATCCTTTGTGGGTACAGCCGAGTACGTCTCACCAGAGTTACTAAACGATAGCTATGCTGATGCAAGATCTGATATTTGGGCCTTCGGGTGTATAGTGTTCCAGATGATAGCTGGCAAACCACCTTTCAAGGCCACAAATGAATACTTGACGTTCCAGAAAGTTATGAAAGTTCAATATGCATTTACAGCTGGTTTCCCAGTTATTATTAGAGACTTGGTAAAACGAATCCTAATGAAAGTTCCAGAACAGAGACTGACTATTCCACAAATCCAGAAACATCACTTCTTCAAAGGTATGAACTTTGAAGATGGTTCTATTTGGACAGCAACACCACCTGAAATCATGCCTTACAAGATTAATGCCAAATCTATGCAGATGGTTCCTGAATTGAAGGATGCTATGAAACGTCCTATTACTCTGCCCAAGAGACAGTTACAAAAATCTGCTCCTCATGCATCGTCTACACCAGCATTAGTTCCTGCAAATGAACACTCCGACGTTCCTGCTAGAAGTGAAAGTACTGGTTCCGAGATACCTAAGAAGGTAACGGATGAGAGAACTGCCCAAATTTTAGAAAATGCAAGAAAATCAGTTAACAATAGAAAAATGCAATTCTCAAGAAGACAAGCTAGTGGTGCAGCATCAGCTGCCTCTGTAGCATTATCAAGAAAATCAAGTCAGGCTAGTTCCATACCTACCAGTAAGAAGAAGACGGCCCCTTCAACCCCAGTTGCAGAATCTGCAGGAAAATTTCTTGAATCCCCAGTGGCCTCAAGATCTCAATCCACTATTTCCACTAAAGAAGATTCACCTGCCTCATTTACAGCACCACCATCTAACGGACGTAACAATTCGAACTCAAATAACACATACTCACCAATTTCAACAATTGTTGAATCTCCAAAGACTGATCCTAGGAGAAACTTCTCTGATGAAAATTTAACAGCACGTCCTAACTCATCCAGTCAAGATTATTGGGCTCAATTTTTGAACAACAACAAGGAATCTATTTTGAAGAAAGAAGAAGTAGGATTAACTATTGTTAATACAGATGTATTGGAAAAGCGCATCTTTAAGACCAATGGTTTGTTGTCAGATCCTCAAAGCAATGGATCGACATCGAGATCAACACTCCTTTCCCAGGTTGCAAGAGGCGGTGGTTCAAATACTGGTTTCAGAGACACTAGCTATTTACCAGAAGAAAGATACTACACAAAATATCAGATTGACATCCCCATGATGGATGATGATTATAAATCTAATGCTGGTATTATCACTCCTTTAATGTCAGATAACATCGAATCACCAGCCGTTGTCCCAGGGGAAGGAGAAGTACCAAACGAAGAAGGAGCAACAAATATTTCTGGTAAATTTAAAAAATTGTTCCATAATAATAAGCTGGCTAATTTAGGAGAGTATAGAAACCTTGAGCGTTACAAGTACTACAAAAGATTCTTATTATTGACTAATAAGGGTAGATTATTGATTTTGATCAAAATGAAAGCCAATGGAGTCCCTCCTGAGTATTCTGAACTATATTCCATTAATTTATTCCAACATGGTTGTAAGATAAGGGAGTTGAGTTTCCCAACAACCACTAACAACCACTCAGAGTATGCCGGTTACGTCGTAATTGAAACTCCATATAATTCTTTTATCATTAGATGCGCAAGAAATGAAACTAGAGGATGGATAAATGCATTACAAAAAAGCTCTACACTAGATAACATTCCCATAACAAAGAAACCCCATAGACCAAAAGTTGAAATTCCATCATACAGTAGCCCAGCAATACCAAAGTACCACAAGACCTCGGCGTCCCCAAATGTGTCAAGAGAAAAAATAACCTCTCCAACCACTACACCAAAAACGTCATTCACCCATGACCCAACTGTAACCGATAATGCGAGCGGCCAGAAATCAAGCCGTTTGTTTGATAATTTCGTCCATTCTAGGGAGAGAAAGACAAAAGCGCCTACTCAAGTGCCACTTTCCAGCAAGCTTGTAAACGGGTTGCCAACGAATGTGGCAAGCGCATCCGCAGTATTTGGACTGGGTTTGAATTCACTACATAAGTCTCATCATCAGTCACCTCCACAGATGCCTCAAACGCCAGAACAAAAGCCAAAAAAGACAATCACACCAACTAACTCTAGACTTTTGAGTAGAAGTGAGAATATTTTAAGGCATAAGTAAATATTAGTAATTAATTAATAATATGCATTTCTATATCCTATAATTTAGTAACACATGTCAAATTTATATATCAATGAAAGCAAAAGCAAAAATCCAATTTATTCCATTGAAATGTCACTCTCTGCATCCGATACATCGTCCTCCAATTCCTCAACCTCAACATCAAACCCTTCACCTTCCAAGAACTCTTGAACAGATTCTAGTTTAGAAGGATGACAACTGATGAATACAACACTTTTTTGGCTATCAAAAAGATTGATCAAATATTTCTTCATCATTTGCTCAAGATCAGTAGTGGTTACTTCACTTAGCCTCTTCAAATATACTGACTTGAAATCTGGTCCTCTTTTGTATAATTCATTATCAACATATTTCATTAGACCAGCATTAAAATATCCATCTTCAACGGTGGCCATGTGGTTAATAACCGATGACATCGCACCTTCCATCAATAGTGGTTCAAATTGAGATCTACCCTTGGCAAATGAATCAACAATTTCTTTACCAGCCTTATAGCAACCAATGACATCGGCACCTCTGTAAATACTGAAGCCCCAAGAATTAATTTCCGTTAACTTCAACATGTTAGCACCGTAGGCCAAACCAGCACCTCTGATACCCTTCCAGAAAGGACCTTCAACACATTGAAGATATTCAGAAGCAAGAGATACTTTGGCGTATTCTTCGTGATGATAATCCAAGTCGAAAGGAATTTTGGTGATAACATTCATATATGAGGATTCCGATGCTGGAGTTGTTATAATGAATGCTTTACCACTTGGCTTACTACATATATCAGACACAGCACTCAGAAGTCTTGGAGCAGGAGGAATCTTATGCTCACCAAACTCATTGTTATCCTTTTCCATATTAGCCAGCAAGTTATCCCAAGGTTGGTAAACCTTCTTTTCACCGCCGATAGCTGATACATCACCTAACAGTAAGATACGGAATTTAGTGAAATGGGTGCGAAGTTGGGATCTCATAGTTTCTAGCTTTGGCAAAACCTTGTCTTCAAAGTTGCCTGCTTCAATATCTTCCAGAACTTCTTCTAAGAAAGACTCAGAGTACAATGGATCAACAGACTTCTTTAACGAACGTTCAGTGTACAGGTTTCTATTACCAATAGATTCCAACATCATCACACCCTCTCTCTTTAGTTCAACGATGGAGTCCAGATAATTCTCCAGTAGCACCTTAATACGGTTCTCATCAAAGACCATATCGAAGAGGACGTGGTTGAACCATTGAACAGCATTAGCGTACTCGTCAGCCTTGCATCTTATCATGATATCAATCAAATCTGGACAGGCACCCGAGAGACCTAACGTAACTTTGGCGTCTAAAGTCTCGGTCTTCAATTTAGTGACGACATCTTCATATGGAATGATACTGCCATCTACATTAGATCTCATTGGCAGAGAGAAAATCTCATGGAAAACTTGATAGTAAGGTAATAGAGATGTATCCTTGATGAACACAGTGTTCAAAAGACAATGCACCTCTACAAAACGACTTGGGAAGTTTTCAATGTGGAATGGGATAGGGAACTGTTTGGAAGCCTCATGGTCTCTACTTTCAGTGTCGATGAAATCAACACTAGCAGCAGGATTTTCAATAGCAAATTTGTTTAAGATAGCGTTAGGAATTTCAATATCATTCTTCTTCTTTGCGTTGTCTAACTTAACGGCTAGATCCCTTCTGCCGGTATCACCATACTCTTCTTCCCTAGATTTCAACAACTTCTCTTTCTCAGCTTCCATTTCTGCGTTCATATTCGAGCTTGGCTTGCCAATAACTACAACAGGCTTGTTATCCAAAAATATTTTCTTAATTAGAGCTTCCCACTCGGTCAGAGTCCATTTATTTATCAAGGTATCGTAATCATCTAATGACTTTAACGTTTGTGTTAGGGAGGATCCGTCTTGTTCACCATATAGGAAATCAGAGATAACGGCCTGGGACAGAGTGTCGCTGGCGTTCTTTTCACATCTCATAACAAATTCCCACTTGGAGTTGGTTACAACTTGTCTCAGTCTAGTCAAATCTATCTTGTGACTAGCAAAAATATCCAGTGCTTTCTCTGTAGAGGCTTGTAACTTCTCTGTAGGGACACCGTGTAGGTTCAAGTTTATGATAGTTCTTAAGTAGTCGTCAGTGTAATAGTCAACTGAGTTAGCATAAGGGTCGTCAATCTCCACCATCTCCATGTTGAATGGAGAGATACTGGAATCAGTGAAGTACTCCAATAGCATGGTGACAGCCAGGTCAGCCTCGTAAGCATCATACTTTTCACCGATCCACGAGATCAAGATCTCACCTTGGGATTCATCGGCTTCTGGAAACTCAACGGTCGACTGTTCGAGTGTGTCTCTGCTCTCAGGGATCTGAGACGCTGGGGTATCAACGAAAGGTCTCTTAACCACATCCGATTCATAAGTAGGCAAGGTGGCATCCCATTCACCTACGATCTGTAGTAGCTCTTGTTCTGGAACGTTACCAGTTATAATCAAACACAGGTTCTGAGCAGAGTACATCTCCTTGTGGAATGCCTTAATCTCCTCATTGGTCAACTCTCTCAAGTTCTTTGTCAACCCACCGGTCTCCGACCTGTAGCCACTGCCCTCGGGGAACAACAGCCTCTGTTTCTCCAACGAGGCTATAAACCAACTCTGGGACTCTATACCTTCCATTTCACTGTACACAACACCTTTATCGGTGAAATCAGTGGGGTCGACATGATAAACCTCTGTAACACAGGCCTCGTCGTTCAAAGTCGGAGTCAGCAAGTGATCCAAGTACACGGGCAGCAGTTTACTGAAACCCTTCCAGCCAGCACTTGTCAGCGTGTAGACAGTCTGGTCGGTAGCTGTCCAAGCATTGGTAGAGGACATACACAGGTTACCTACCGTGTCGAGAAGACCCTTGTAAGGATATTTTTTGGAACCCATGAACAACAAATGTTCCAGTGTGTGTGGCACACCAGAATCGTTGGGACATTCGGTAGCAACAGCAAAGTAACCCTCAACTAAGGGAGAAGACTTGTGGTTGATATGAACCAGCTGTAGTTTAGTCCTTGGCGAGATATACTTAGAGATACGGTATTGAGGGGCATAATCCAACTGGAAACTAACCAATTTATTGAAAGTCATCTTGTTCACCCTATTAAAAATCGATCTACGTAATATCGTTGCTTTTATTATTTTTTCTCTTAGTATTGTCTGAAGTTAAATCTCCAAAGTTTAACACAAATAAGTTCCGAGATACTGACCGTTTATAAAGTTTTTATCTTTAATATTTCTTTTTTCTTTTTTTTTGGTAAATTTTTTTTTTTATACCAAGGGAAGGAGTAAGAGAACAACCGTGACACAAGAAATACAAAACAAATATTTATCTAATCTACAAATCTACAGAATCTACAATTATTTCCCCTTATTCTTTTGAAAATCAGATAAAAAATCGGTGGACGTCATCAAGAAAAATCAGTAGTCTAACGTCTAAAAAAAAAACCGTAATATCATCATTTTTATTTTCCTAAAAGAAAAAAGAGAAATATCTTCTCCTCTTTTCTTCAACTGAAGAAACAGAACAAAAGAAGGCCTTGAATCTCTTTATCTCCCCATCTCTCCAAAAATTAAAAGAATTACAAATAGCTTTCTTACCTTCTCTTTGAAATAGCCATTTTTAAAAGAAAAAAATTTTTTTTTTTCAGCCAAAATTTTTTGATGCGATGAGCCGTAGAAGACGAGTGAAAAATCTTCTGACCCTTAGTATCCAGTGACATGAATATCCCGCTTAGTATGTGGAGGGGGGGGGACCAGCCGTTATTGAAGAGGGGAAGACTGTATTATAGTTGATATTATAGATGGGGGGCCACGGTATTTAATAATGTTTGAAAGAAGGGGGGGTAGTTCTTGACTAGTATCTCCTTATTCCAAACTACCCAGCATTATACTTTTTTTCCCTAGTTATCTCCGTTTAACTTATCTCCGAAGAGAAACCAACGTAGGGCGACGGTTGACGGTTTACAGGAAATCAAAGGGGGAAAGACAATACTAGCCCTCCACTTATATATGAATCGGCTTAGAACGTACAGCAGGGTGTGTGTGTGTGTGTGAGAGAACAAACGATTGACACAAAAATCCTTCTATGGGTTTCTTTTCTTTGGTGTCAAACCGAGAGAGCGACACGGTGAAAAAAAAAAGTTCACAACACTCATTGCCAACCCGGTGGCACACACATACACACGCTCTCTCTCTCTGAACCTTGGATTGGAACACACCCAATTGGATTTGTTCCAAGGTTCTTAAAAATAAGAGCCTAACGTAATGTATTAGTCAAGATTTTATTGATAGATTCTTCTTCACATATATAAACACTGCCCAAATATAGACAAAAATTATAGATTGATTTCTCTTGTTGATAATAACAATAAAGTATAACTATAAAAATAACTATACTTATAAACAATAACAATAACAACTACAATTGCAATATGGTAAAATTCACTGAAATTAAGGATGTTGTCGAACATTTCAAGCAAAACAAGTTTGTCATTGTGATGGATGATGAAGACCGTGAGAACGAAGGTGATTTGATTTGTGCTGCTGCCAATGTCACCGAGGAACACCTGGCGTTCCTAATAAGACACTCTTCCGGCTATGTCTGCACTCCTATGAGCAATGAGATTGCTGACCGTCTGGATTTGCCATTGATGAGAGGCAACTTGAAGTGTGAGAGTGCTGCTGACGACAGACACGGTACCGCATACACCATCACCGTTGACGTTGCAGAGGGCACCACCACCGGTATCTCTGCCCATGACAGAGCCCTCACTTGTGCTAAGCTTGCTGACGGCTCTTCCAAGCCACAAGACTTCCTGAAGCCAGGTCACGTCTGTCCATTGAGAGCCAAGGACGGTGGTGTCTTGAGCAGAGACGGCCACACCGAGGCTGCTGTTGACCTGTGCAGACTGAGTGGTTTGCCTCAAGTCGGTGTCATTTGCGAATTGGTCAACGACAGAGACGGTTCCATGATGAGATTGAACGATTGTGCCGAGTTCGGTGAGAAGTTCAACATTCCAATCATCACTATCCAAAGTTTGATCAAGTACATCAAGGAAAACAACTTGTAAAAATAAACAAACAAACAAACAAACAAACAAATACGAACCTTGTATTACGATAAAAAAAATACAATATTAATTTTATCAAATTCCATAATCCAAACAAAAGTATAATACAAAAACAAAGCAATATGACGTATACGAACTAATAAAAATTTTTTATTAAAAAAACAACAATAAATATAAGAATAAAAAAAACAAACAAAAAATTACATGAAGTTATGTCTTAGTCTAACTTATGTTTCTTCTTTTTACTAATTTCTATTCATAATTTATTAAAAAATTAGCAAAAAAAAAACCACACACAACAAAATTAACAAAATTCATTAATTTCTTTTTCTATTTAAATTACTTAATGGGTCATCTAAATTTTAGCGCGGGGGTACTAAACTTTGGGATTTAATACTGACTTAATTTTTGAATCATGTTTATTAAAAAAAAGATCAATAAAAAATACCAAAAAAAAAAAAAAATGTTTTATCTTGTTATAGTTATTGTTTAATAAACCAAAAAATCCAAAAAAAAAACCAAAAAAATAGTATTAACGAAACAGTCAACAGTCTTATTTTTTTTTTTAATACCTGACGTCCATATCTACTTAGTATTTTATAGTCATTATAATACTAATTTTTTTTACATTCTTTTTATTACAATGAGCATTCAAAAAAAAACATTAATTAAAGTTATAACGTTATGTATGATCTCCATGATGGGAAGGTGTCTTTCATATTCTATATTATACTGTATCTTTGATCCTTACTTATTTCTTTTGCTTTGGTTCCTTTGGCTTAGGTGGGACAATTCTTTCCTTCTGGCCCCAGACAAGCTTGTGTGGCTTCATGAACTTGTCCAAGACTTCGTCAGTGACTTGAGCTCTACGGTCTTGGAAACCCTTGACAAACTCCTGTAGAACGTCTATACAGTACTTCTTCATTTCACCCGATAGCAGGTCACCGGATCTGTACTTGTCAGCACACTCCTTCAAGAACTCGTCGTCGTCCTTGAAGAAAGACAGGTATTGGAAAGCGACATCGACGTCTGGGTTACCACCCTTCTCTCTGTGTTCTTCCACGGTGACTTGGCCACCACTGAAGGCGTACTTGTTGATCTTCTTTTGGATTTGCTTTGGAGTATCAGTCATGAAAATAGCGGTGTTCTCATCGGAGGCACTCATCTTGGTGGTAGAACCTTGCAGAGCTGGGAAAAACTTGGAATGCAGCAAGGCTGGCTTGGCAAACTTTAGTTTGTCAGCAACATCTCTACAGACTCTGAAGTATGGGTCTTGGTCGATGGCACATGGAATCAAACATGGAGTCTTTGGTGGAAGACCCAGCACGTCTGGGAAAGAACTTGGGAACGCAGAGGCAATTTGGATGGAGGCAAAGTGGAACTTACCAATACAGTCAGAATCGTTGAAACCAAAGACAGCCTTGGCGGTAGAACCGGTAATTTGTCTGGAGGTACGCACGACATTTTCGTAGAATCCACCACCCATGTATTCCAAATCAGAGAAGATAAAAGTGTTTTCTGGGTTGAAACCAACAGCAATGATATCACTAGCGTTATCACGGGCGTATCCCTTAACATCCTCAATGGTCAATTTCTGCTTAAACAAGAACTTCTCATCATCAGTCAACTCAATAACAAGAGGGACATCAAAGACTTCCTGCAACCATTTGGTAAACAAAAATGGAATCATATGGCCCATATGAACAGAATCACTGGATGGACCTCTACCAGTATACAGGAAAAATGGCTTACCTTGCTCGTAAAGGTCTAGAATCTTGGTAAAATCACGCTCACTGAAGAACAAACCTTTACGTAGGAAATGGTGTGGCTTTTGGCCAGTAACCTGCTCAAATCTGTCCAAAGTCTCCTGGGTAATTGGCTTGGTACCAAATTGAGAAATCAACTTGCTGTAGTCAATATCCTGAGCAACACCGTTCTCATCAATAGCACCAGCTACATCCCATGGTGTAACAACTTGTCCCTTGTCAACAGTTTTCAAGTCTGCAACTTGCTCAGTAACCTTCTCAATATCAGCCATCTTTTTTATTTTTTTTGTTTTTACTTTATTGATCGTAGTGAATTTTGAAGATTGTTGATACTATCTCACACAGAAGGCTATTTATAAGGTGGGAAACTTTCAATGTGTCCAGCTTGGATCAACTATAAAGTTAACAAAAATTTTTCAATGGCTGAATTTTTTTTTTGTTTTTGACAAAATTTTTGACCATTCCCTGCGAGTGTTTCTAAGCGAATTTGAATAAGCAACCGAGTACTAAATACTCATCGAACCATATGGTCCTCCCCCATTCACATTATTACTCATATCATCAAGATATTATTATTATTCACAACACAAGTTTTGAGCGATATAGATTTATTTACAGTACAGTTCGGTTCTGTGAGTCCAATTTTACAATCCCCCCTCGTCTTGCCCGCATTTCTTTTTTCAGGTTTTTCTAATGGCCATGAAGTAATTGCCTACATCAGCGCAGTCGTGCTCTACCCAGCCCTTCAATGGCATGTACATAGTGCCCTTGCAGTCCAGTACATGGTGTGTACGTGGTTGGTTCTTATGGAACCAGTCTCGTATCTCTCGTGAGTTGATGTACTTGCTCAAGTGGTGGGTTCCCTTTGGAACAATCTTCAAGACGTCTTCACCCATGAATATCGTGGTGAACCACGAAACGGGGTCTCTGTTGATGGTGCTGATGTACAACACGCCACCAGGGTTCAGCCTGTTCCAAGCGTGCTTCAGTATTTCAGAAGGGTATTCGACATGTTCCAGCATTTCGAAACATGTGACGATGTCGTACTTGTCCTGAACGTCTTCCAAAGCCTTCAACTGGTAATCTAACTTGTTCAATATGGCAGGGTCCTGTAGTGCATGCTTGCGTGCAACGTCAATGACCTCGGGCGTCAAATCTATCCCAGTGACACTGCTCACGAAGGGCAAACGGGCCATTGACTCACCCAAAATACCACCACCACAGCCGATATCCAGCACAGAGTACTGCTTGCGTATCAATTGACCGTCTATCTCCTGTGTCAACTCACGGTCAATGTTGTTGCACACATAACGTGGCAGAAACTCCTTGTAATTGAATCCCGGGATGAATATGTCAGGGTTGTCGACCTTAACACAACCTCTCAGTGTTCTCTGTATAAAGTCCAGCCTTGCATTGTTCATAAGATGTAAAATACGCTGTGGACCGTGCGGATCCCACCAAGTTGGAGCCAACTCCTTGAAATGATGCATCTCATCCTGGGATGCCTCCGTGCTCTTGAACCTGGCAAAAGTCCTCGGGATCCCACCAACTCTGCCAACTCTGCCTAACCTTATCATAGTAATTTACTAACAAACCAACTGCACTGCCGTGATGTGATATATTTACGGTAGCAGCTTTTTAATCGAGCTTTGATAGCATATCCAATTCTAAAAGAAACCCTTTGCTTTTACAGCTTTTTGAATTTTGCTTGTGAAATCATACGATGAGCAGGGTCCCCCCATATGGGTGATAATGATCAAATACAAAACTACCGAAATATTGATAGTGCGACTAATAATAAGAATAAGAATATATGTAATAGTAGCATATGTAGCAAATAGATCTATAAATAGGGATATGTCATTGCAGGGTGGGGGGAAACCCAATATCGATTCAACGTATTGTGCGACAGGTGCTCATTAGACGTCTTGCAATGGGGTTCAACTTGTAATGCTTGCAGATTTCGTTATAACGCAGTACATTCGGTTGTAGTAAATTGAACCGCTTTAGGTCATTATTGTAGTATTGCCAGAATTTTGTGTTGAGGATTAACGGTTCTCTTAGACTTTGTTTTGGGAGCATGTCATGTTTTATATTTGTCAAGTACAGCAGGTTTCTAGCTCGTGTCATGGCAACATAGAGAACGTTATCCTCAATTGGGAACTGGTAATCGGTCTGAAGCAAATTAGAGATGAACACTATCGGGAACTCTAACCCTTTCGCTGAATGGATAGTGGAGAGTTTTACCTTTCCGGGGCCTTCTTCAGGATTGAACAGTTTCTGATGATGAGCTGTCGTAGCCTGTTCGATGTACGTGTTCAAGAACCATTCAAGCAACGATATATCAGCTGGCTTACTATCTAACGAGTTCCTCATCGCAAGGAGCAGATCATTTAGATTTTCAACAACCACTTGAGCCTCCTGTCTATCCAGGCACACTAAAGGTTGGTATTTCAAATCTGCAACCGTGTCAGTAATCATTTCCAGGATTTCTAGTGGATTTTCACATTTGATAATGAAATACTCCTTGTGGAAACTTTTTATCATCGCCACATACTTTCTCAAGATTTCCTTAATAGGTTCATATATCCTTACACCACTAAAATCATTATTCACCAGATATTCCCAGACGGAAACACCATTATTGTTAGCTCCCTTATATAATTGCTGGATAGTTAGATTACCTATTCCTTTCGTACCACTCAAGGTTGTAATAACACTGAAGTCACTCTGCCATCTATTCGTCTGCTTAGATACCATACCGACGATACCATCCTCTTCAACAGGTTTATTGTCATAAGTTAAAATAATGGCTCTCATCAAATCAATTATAAATTGAATTCTGGTATCGGACATCCACTCTGGTTGTGAAGTAAGCTTTTCAAATGGTATCTGTACCTTCTTGAAATGGTCTGCTATTTTGGTTATTTCTGAGTTCGATCTCGCTAAGATAGCTATATCGGAGAACTTGGCTGAAGAACATATGGCTTGTGATATCTCAGAATCGATGTATCTCAAATGATCTTCGGGAGTGGAAACCTCATGAATTATCGGCGGTATACCGCACGGGGATTTCACTATCAGATCGGATATAGTTTCTAAGTTGGGATTCAGTTTATTCTTCCTTATCACCTGTCTTGCCGTCTCCATAATTTCAGGCGTACACCTAAAATTATCATCCAGATGAATTGTTGTTAGATTTTCATGAACTTTATCTAGTTTATCAACTACTTTCCTGTTGTCACCAAGAAAGCTGTATATGCTCTGGTGAACGTCACCAAATATAAAGAGCTGTTTATTCTTGGCAACAGCTTCAAGCAAAGGTATCAATTGTGGATATAAATCTTGAAACTCATCAATAAGCACAATCTTGTAGTGACCCAGTAGTTTCTTCGTGAAATTAGGTTCCTGACACTCCATCGCGTCCAATGAAGGTGACATAACATGTTCCGATGCCTTGAGGATCAAATCATCGTTCGTCAACACTTTACATGTGTTCATAATACTCAGCAGCTGCTCAATATGGCTATCACCCCTTTGACCGCTCTTCTTATACTCACTTAACAACTTTTCCAGCTGTCTGGTTCTCCTGCCAAATAACTGTTTCTTAGTCCAAAAATCCCTCGAGAGCAATTGACTCAGACCACGCCAGCCATTCTCCTCAATGATACTGATAGAACCCTCGTTTTCAGTAACGACCCTGTTACTCAACGCATGAATCGTGTAGCACCCAATCTGATCAACGGTACCTTCCAAATACTCCAGCGGCACCGCAGGAGACAACTCATGAAACACACCAAGCAGCTTACCGACAATATTATCAACAGCCTTGTTGGTCAACGACAAGATCAAGATCTCATCCGGATACACTTCCCGCGACTCGATCAAATGGTGGACTTTGTGTAGCAGCGTGGTGGTCTTCCCTGATCCCGGACCAGCCACAATTTTAACCGTCGAGCCAGGCTCATAGCGCACATCCAGCACACGTCTCTGAGACGAAGTCAGCATTTGAGCCCCAGCCTAGTTAATTTACTTCTAATCTTGATGCTTTGATCTTACTGATTGCGAAATTAACAACCCTTGTAAGCTCATCTCTTCTTGTTCTCCCCCTGCCCCTGTTGTCGCTTATATTCAACAAAGCAAAAAGTGTAAGAATATACATGAAAGAGTGAGAAAAGAAATGTTTCATTACTATTAGGTTAACTATATATAGCTACAAAATTACTGCTTTAAGTTGTGTATCTTGGCGAGCATGCTGGCCAACTGCAGGTACGTGCTCACACCTTCGAGGATGCGCATGTGCGTTATCCCGATCTCTTTGATCATCTCTAGACGCACGGGTTCCTTCACCTGGAACAGGTTCTTGGTTACTCTGAAACAGGTGGTGACGATATCTACGGCGGAGTAACCTTTCCCCCACAGCTCGTCCCGCAAACAGTCTATGGATTCGTCGAGTGTCTGTGCCAGCAGCATCTTCTTCACCACGAGCGGGTGCGGCGAGTCCACGATCTTGAACACGTTGTCACCGTTCACCAGCCCGTGCCCTGCCACGGTACTCTGCAAATTGTTGATGGCCTGTCTCATATCGCCCTCTGCGGTGAATATAATCGCCTCCAGCCCGTCGTTCGTGTACTCCACGTTCTCGGCGGCTATGATCTCCAGCAGCCTCTTCAGAACCTGCTCATCGGACAGCTTGGAGTACCGCAAGATAGCACACCTACTCTGCAACGGCTCGATGATCTTGTTGGACTGGTTGCACGCAAACGCAAACCGCGTAGAGTTAGAGTACAGCTCCATGGTACGACGCAACGCCTGCTGCGCGCCAGCGGTCATAGAGTCCGCCTCATCCAGTATGATAATCTTATGTCTCCCCGCGGGCAAGTGGCACTTCTTCTGCGCGAAATGCTTGATCGTGTTCCTCACCACATCGATACCCCTGTCGTCAGAGGCATTCAGCTCCAGCACGGCCTGCCCGTACGCGTCCCCCAACATCTCGTGCGCAAGACAGTGGATCGACGTCGTCTTACCAATACCGGGCAGACCCGATATAATCATATGCGGCATGTTACCATCCAACGCAATCTGCTGCAACCGCTCCACAGTCTCCTCATTCCCAACAATATCCTTCAACAAGTGCGGTCTATACTTCTCCACCCAGGGAAGCTCCAACTTCAAAGCTTTCGACATCTTCCAAACAAACAAAGCAAACGCTACAGTTCTTACTTCAATTGACTAGAATAGAGAGACTATACAGCCAACACAACACGGACACAGAGATATAACAGTCAGTTACAAGTTGAAATTGAATGGTTCTTTCGAGATGAGGTCTCTCACACAGCGTGCTTTGTGTGTGGCAGGAAAATTGAAAAATTTTTTTTCTTCAAAACTGGGCGATGAGCTGCTGTGATCTGGGATTCTTACACAGATACAATGATATAACTATAACGCCCTGAAATTGTCTGTGAAATGGATAAGGAGACGGATATTGCAGTAGCGATGGATACCACGGCGGCCACGAGTAGTATGACGAGCACGGCCACGACGAACAAACGCCCTGCTGTAAGGGAAGAGTACAAGCTGCCTCCTGTTCCAGCTGGGATGTCGAAGAGTCAGTGGAAGAAGCAGTGGAAAAGACAGGTGTTTGAGATGCGCAAGGAGGAGTTTGCGGAGGTGCGTCGCGAGAAGCGCAAGAGGCTGAAGGAGAACCGGAGGAAGAAAGTGCAGGAGTACCTGGACCGTGGCGAGGAGGTACCCGCCGAGCTGAAACGGGAGCCGCGTGTGAACCGGGACCAGCGGGCCTCGGGGATAACTATCCTGCTGGACTGTGCGTTTGACGACTTGATGAACGATAAGGAGATCGTGAGTACGTCTAACCAGATCACGAGGGCGTACTCGGCGAACCGCAGGGCCGACCACTACGCGGACATCAAGGTGACCTCGTTTAACAAACGACTCAAGGAGCGGTTTGAGGGTGCTCTGGCAGACTCCAACTACCCTGCGTGGACAAACTTCGAGTTCCTGGACCACGAGGACATGCTGCATGTTGAAGACAAGTCGAAGCTTGTGTACCTGACCGCGGACACCGAGGAGCAACTGGAGACACTGGAACCCGGGATGACGTACGTTGTCGGAGGCATCGTGGACAAGAACCGCCACAAGCTGCTGTGCTACAACAAGGCCAAGGAACTCGGCATCCCCACGAGGAGACTCCCCATCAGCGACTACGTCAAGATCGAGGGCAGACAGGTCCTCACCACCACCCACGTCATCCAGATCATGCTCAAATACTTTGACACTCGCGACTGGAAACAAGCATTCGAGGCAATCCTCCCAACCAGAAAACTGAAAGAGGAAGAAGAGGGAAAAGAAGACAACGACGAGCAGGAAGACAACGACGAGCAGGAAGACGATGAAGAAGAAGACAACGAACAAGAAGACGATCAATAATAACAAACTAACCTCCCCTCCCCCTCCTCCCAATAATATATATAATTTTAAACCAGTTTAACGTTATTACGAATAATAGATTTATCACCCACAACGATAATTCGTACAAGGGCACCACGTTATTTCTTTTTTTCCCGTCGGGATTTTTGTTTTGCGCTTTGCTGAAAAAAAAAAATTTTTTTTTGCCAGTGGGATTTTTGATAAAAATGAGATGGATTTTTGTATGGGCAGTCATACAGAACTGGTAGATCTTTAGTCATAGTCACACCAAGCACTAGTCTTTAAGGATTATATATATAAGAGACGAGGAGAGAGAGGTTCTGTATTCGTTTGTTTGTTTTTGTGTGTTTTTGATATCTTTTTTTTGTTATCTTCTAAGTGTGAATAATAAAGAATAACGATGATTCAATTGGTACCGATAGTGTGGGATGCCCAGAGTATTAGTGGTATTGCCGGGTCTATATCGATTGCGTGTTGGGTTGTGGTGTTTGTGCCGCAGATTTACGAGAATTTCTACAGGAAGTCCGCAGATGGTTTGTCCCTGCTGTTTGTTGTCCTGTGGCTGGCAGGGGATGTGTTCAATCTGGTAGGTGCTATGATGCAGCATTTGTTGTTGACTATGGTTATCCTGGCTGCGTACTATACTGCAGCCGACGTTATCCTTCTTATCCAGTGTCTATGGTATGACAACGAGGAGAAATTGGATCCTATTCACTTCTCTCCAGCTAATCCTATCAATGAAAATGTGTTGCAAGATGTGTTTAATGAGCACCAGCCATTGTTAACCAGTAACGGGGAAGCCAACTCTGGTAATGGCTCGAGGTCTCAGGCTGTGGATGCGTTGCTCCAAGCAGAGGAACAGGATGTCAAACGTGGTAATTTTGTCAATGATTTCACTATTGTCACAGCAGTTATCCTTGGTGGTATTGTCTCGTGGTATGTTTCGTACTGTGCCAACCCACCGGAGCCAATTGTTGGGAAACCAGACGTGGAGATGAACTTCCTGGCGCAGTCTTTCGGTTACCTGAGTGCAGTTCTGTATCTGGGTTCCCGTGTCCCCCAGATCCTGCTGAACTTTAAGAGGAAGTCATGTGAGGGTATCTCGTTCTTGTTCTTTTTGTTTGCATGTTTGGGTAACACAACCTTCATCATCTCTGTGCTGGCTATCTCGAGGGATTACAACTATATCATGGTTAACGCTTCGTGGTTGGTAGGTAGTTCTGGTACTCTAGTCATGGATTTCATCATCTTTATCCAATTCTTTGCATACGGGACTGATAAGCCGGTGATTGCTTCTTCTGCAGCATCTGAAGTGGTATGATTTTAAAGAATTGCATTTATAGAATGATCCTACTTGCTTTATTCATGGCCTACACTCTTTTTTTTTTATTTTTCTTTCTCTACCCAAGAATTGCATTCATTATACATTAATTTATTCTAACACAGCGTGATTATACTATTTATCTACCTGCATAATTATATGACCTCATAAATATTTACAGCATTTAAATTTTTTCTATTTTGTTTTTTATTATTCAATTTGATATATGTTCACAACTGAAGAATGGAATATTGAGAGATTGGTCATTTTTGTGTCAGGTACAATAAATTATCAATAGTTTTTGGAAGACAAGTGCAATAGAAAAAAAAAAAATAAAAAATTAACACCGATGCCAATGGTTATCTTGATTGTTTGGTCACTGCTCCTTTTGTTTTCATTTGATATATTCCTTCTCAGATAAAATGAACAAATAAAAAACAACGATGAAGGGTCCCGATGGATATGATCAAGAAGATGGAGATGAATTAGTTCAGGGTCTGCCGGATATAGACGACTATTCAATACACACGTATGAAGAATCTTCGGATGGTACCACTTCGCTTTCAGATAATAGTGAAGTTAGCAGCAACTCGAGTAGAGCTAGCATTGGTGACTCGATTAGGAAATTCTTTCATAGAGAGAAGAAACCCTATAACAGCGAGTGTAATGATTCTGGAAGCTCATTCTCCGTATTTAGACACCATCGTAGAAAGAAGAACAAGGATTTGAGTGCAGGTGAATCGAACCTGGACTCCCAGTTTGCCCAAGGTACTCATATACAGGATGATGACTCACGAGATGAGTCCGCAAGCGGTAGTTCTAGTGAGGAATTGTTTGAAATGGAGAGAGGCACTGAAGGTCATAACGAGTCACCGTTGACACCAATGGAAGGTGGTGATAAGGGCGGGCCCATAACATCGATAGACTACGAAAAGTTTTTCTTTGACACCTGGTCACTACTAACAGGGAATGAGATAACATTGGAAGCACTCGGAAACAAAAAACCGGATGAATATTTGTTAACCTGTCTTGTGACATTACAAAGGGAATATGAGACCATTAGGACCCAGAATGTTGAATACCAAGAGGAACTTTTGCAACGCAATGTCAAGATGGATGCACTCAAGAACTCTAATATACGGAAGATCAAGAAATTAAAGGCTGAGTACGAGACCACTATTAAGATGTATATTAAAAAGCTAGAAATTGACCAGGAGGTCAAGGAGAATGAAATTGACAAAGGCATTTCTGATTTCAGTGCCATCAATGGTGATTTAGAATCTAAGAATAGGGAACTGAAAGAGACGATTCAGGAATTGCAATTGAAGAACAAAGTCCTGGATGAGAAAGTAACCACTCTTTCTCAGAACCTGAACGATAACTCAAAATGTCTCATCAATTCTGAAGAGAGAAATAACAAATGTGAAGAGGCTTTGCAATCAAGTAGAGAAAAATTCTGTGAAATTCAAACAGAGGTTCAAAGATCATATGAGGCTCTCAAGCATCTGAAAACCAAATATGAATTTCAACATAACAAATTGGTTGTTCACAGAAAGGATATACTGTTTTATCGTAGGTTAACCGAGTTTTTTGAGCTATGTCTGCGAGAATCCTTATCCTTTATGGGATATTTACTTGAAGCGTTTAAAGATAGATTCAAAAACGATGACCTGGAAGATCTGAACAAATATTTTGTACAAATGAATAAGATCATTGAACTAAAGGGAGACCTGATAAACGCACAAGATATGGAAACCAAATTTCAAGAGGCAGAAGAGCACCTGTACAATTTCTATACACTGGAGGCAAAGACGAGATTTGTGGAACCTTTGTTGAAGCATCTTGACACCACGGAAAGGTCTGCCAAATTCCTCACAGAGCAACTCAACGAGTCCAAGAAGAAAATAGCAGAGTTGAAGAACTACATAAAACGTAAGAAATTGGTATTGCACTCATCTCCGGAAGATAGCTACAACCACAGAACACTAACCAGTGTCAACCACACCGAGATGTCAAACTTCTAGCTAACCCCTTCTTTTTTTTTATTTTATAGAGTATTTGTTTAGTTCACATATAGTATTTATTTTTATTTAGTTCACATTCTTTTAATAATAAAATTCTAGATCCCATGACTATTGAATACGTTGCTGCAGTCAACAGGGCTTCTTATACGTCACCCGATAAAGCTTCCATTGTTGTGCTTCGGCCGATTTTGTTAAAAAAAAATAAAGCTAGTCATCGTGTCGTTCTGGTGTATGCGCAAAGCAATGCGGCAAAAAAGAAGGCCAGAATCAAGTTCGGCCGATCGGGGCACCTATAAAAAAAAGTTGTTTACTATGTCGGGGGAATGTAGGAGGTTCGGCCGATGTGATATCGGTTTTTCTTTTTTTTTTTTGTAAGGGGTGTCGGCCGAGTTTAGTATAGGGTTTTGACCCCCCCCCCCTTGTCGGCCGATGCATATACAATATATGGATATAATGCATGACTACACTCTACATTAAGGTTACATTATAATAAGGGATGTGCAATTGAGTCCAAATTTTTGATATAAAAGGCAACGGTAGTTCTAGTGATTCCAGGTTTCTGTTCTATCCAATTGAATAGCAAATCAACGCAACAACAACAGAAAACAAAAATGTCTTTGGTAAAACAAGTTAACTTTGGGAACACGGGTATTAAAATCTCTCCCATCATCATCGGATGTATGTCTTATGGCTCGAAACAGTGGAGTGACTGGGTCATTGAAGACAAGGAGAAGATCTTTGAGATATTGAAGTATTGCTACGACCGTGGTCTGCGTACGTACGACACTGCCGACGCTTACAGCAACGGTCTCAGTGAGAGAATCCTCGGAGAGTTTTTGAAGAATTACAACATCAGACGTGAGACCGTTGTGATTATGACGAAGACGTTCTTCCCGATCGACGAGACCTTGTCGCTGCCATTGAACTCTGTCTACGGCCAGAACCCGAACGCCGAGCTGGATGTAGTGAACCAGCGTGGTCTGTCCAGAAAGCACATCATTGACGGTGTGCGTAAGTCCGTGGAAAGACTGGGCACGTACATCGATGTGCTGCAGATACACAGACTGGACCACGACACCCCTATGGAGGAGATCATGCGCAGTTTAAACGACGTGGTCAACAGTAACCAGGTCAGATACATCGGTGCCTCGTCGATGCTGGCCACCGAGTTCGCCGAGCTGCAGTTCATCGCCGAGAAACACGGCTGGCACAAGTTCGTCAACTGGCAGACACGTTACAACCTGGTGTACCGTGAGGACGAACGAGAGGTGATTCCGTTCGCCAAGAGACACAACATCGCCTTGACACCATGGTCACCAAACGCCGGTGGTGAGCTGTGTAGGCCATGGGGCCAGCAGTCGGAGCGTTCAAAAGTGGACGCTTTCAACAAGATGCTGACGCTAGACCTTGATGAGCCCATCGTCAACCGTGTGGAAGAGCTCGCCAAGAAGAAGAACGTCTCCATGGCCATGATCTCCAACAGCTGGGTGCTTCACAAGGGTTGCTTCCCAATCGTGGGTCTCAGCTCAGTAGAAAGAGCAAAGGAGGCCATCGACTCCATCGACGTAGAACTCACTGACGAAGAGATCAAGTTCCTAGAAGAGCCATATACACCAAGAGCCAAGTCAGCTATAGACTAAGATTATTCTATATAATGAACATTTATATCTCAACTTAATGAAAACATCCAAAAATTCACTACTACACTTATTGTTATCTTTTGTATATGTTTACGCGTTCTTTGTGTTGTATGTGTTTACGCGTTTATTATTGTTTACATTTTAGTCGTTTCTTTTTTCTTTGGCGTTGCATCAAAAAAAAAAAAATTTTTTTTTGGTAGCGACGCGTCGGTTGCCATCTCTCTTCTCCCCTCATCGGCTAAATTATATTGCATTGCTATATTATCAGATCTGGTTGAGATAATAAAGATTAAAAAGAAGGGTTCTTGGTTGAGACAGAAATAGGAGTTAATACAAGGAAGTTGACTGCGAAAGAATGGCTTCTAATAGACCAGAATTGAAGTTTTCAGATGTTTCAGAAGAACGTGGGTTCTACAAGAGATACGTTAAGTTGCCGGAGAAGGCTACTGGTACTCTACGCATTGTAGACAAAGGAGATTATTATATTGCTGTTGGTCAGGATGCTGTGTTTGTTGCTGAGAACGTGTATCACACCATGTCTGTGTTGAAGGACTGTCGGGTTGACCAGATGGTCGCTAAGCAGTTTAATGAGCCTACCAAGTATGTGACGATGTCGATGCAGATCGTGGCGAGTCTGCTGAAACTGTGTCTGTTGGATGTAGGGCACAAAGTTGAGATATACGATAGGACGTGGAAGTTGGTGAAGAGCGCTTCGCCAGGTAATATCGAGCAGGTGTCAGATCTTTTGAACTTGGCCATTGACGCATCTATTATTATTGCAAGTTTGAAGCTGCAATTGAATCCCAAGGACGCGCATGTGGTGATAGGTGTCACTTTCATAGACACGAGTAATTACAAGATCGGAATGTTGGATATTGTGGACAACGAGGCTTACTCAAACCTAGAGAGTTTCTTGATTCAACTGGGGATAAGAGAGTGTTTGGTGCCCGATATATCTTCACAAGGCGGTGGGAGTAACCCAGAACTCAAAAAGATTACAGGCGTGATAGACCGTTGTGGATCAATAGTTACCATGGTTCCAAACTCGGAGTTCTCGAACAAGGATGTCGAGTTGGACCTGGCGAAGCTTCTGGGTAATGAGTTGACTCTGACCCTTCCACAGAACATATCACAATTGGCGTTGGGTGCTTGTCACGCGCTATTGAATTACTTACAGTTGCTAAGTGATCAAGAAATGTTGGGTAAATATGAATTGGTTCAACACTCCTTGGAGATGATAATGAAACTTGACTCATCAGCGATGAAATCATTGAACTTGTTTCCACAAGGAAATGCCACCTTTTTCACACCAATGCAGGCTTCCGCTGTTGGTAATAACAGCGGTACTAAAGTTTCATCGCTATTTCAACTATTGAATAACTGTAAGACAAATGCTGGTGTTAGATTACTGAATGAATGGTTAAAGCAGCCGTTAACTGATTATGAGGCTATCCAGGTCAGACATGACTTGGTAGAATTTTTCATAGATCAGTTGGAATTGAGACAACTGTTACAATCAGACAATCTTCCTGGAATTCCAGATATTCGTAGGTTGATAAAAAAACTAAACAAAAATGGTAACTTGGAAGATGTCCTAAAGGTTTACCAATTCAGCCAGAAGATCCCAGATATAATACAAGTCTTGGAATCATTTTTAGAGGACGATAGTTGTGAACCAGCAACTAAGGACCTGGTTAGAAAGACATGGTGTGATCCACTGAAAGCACATATGGGACCGTTACAAAAATTTGAGGAAATGGTACAAACCACGGTGGACCTGGATGCTTATGAAGAAAACAATGAATTTATGATTAGAGTGGAGTTCAACGAGGACCTTGCTAAGGTCAGGGAACAGCTAACAAGCATTAGGGATGAAATTAATGCTATACATATCGAAGCCTCTGAGGACTTAGGTTTTGACCCAGTGAAGAAGTTAAAACTTGAAAATCATCACATACATGGTTGGTGTATGAGACTGACTAGAAATGACGCGAAGGCTTTGAGAAATCATAAGAAATATATTGAGCTTTCTACAGTTAAGGCTGGTATCTTCTTCAGCACCAAAAAAATGAAGGAAATTGCACAAGAATCTGTGGTACTTCAGAAGGAATATGATAGACTACAGTCATCCTTAGTTAAAGAGATTGTTAGTATTACCGTTACTTATACTCCAGTTTTTGAAAAGCTATCTTTGGTTATCGCCAACTTGGATGTTTTGTGTTCATTTGCTCATGCTTCTTCGTATGCACCAGTTCCATATGTTAGACCAACAATGCATCCATTGGATGGTGAAAGAAAAACGCATTTAGTCAACTCAAGACATCCTGTCCTTGAAATACAGGACGATATAACATTCATTTCAAATGATGTGGATTTGAATGAAAGTTCTGAATTCTTGATTATTACTGGTCCAAATATGGGTGGTAAATCTACATATATAAGACAAGTGGGAGTTATAACACTAATGGCACAAATTGGTTGTTTTGTTCCTTGTGATGAAGCAGATATTGCAATTGTTGATGCTATCCTTTGTAGAGTTGGAGCTGGTGATTCGCAGCTGAAAGGTGTGTCTACTTTTATGGTTGAAATGCTGGAGACTGCTTCTATTCTAAAGAATGCAACCAAGAATTCACTGATTATTGTTGATGAATTAGGAAGAGGTACAAGTACTTATGATGGTTTTGGTTTGGCATGGGCAATTGCAGAATATATTGCATCTCAGATCAAGTGTTTCTCCTTATTTGCAACTCATTTCCACGAACTAACAAGTCTTTCAGAAAAATTGCCTAATGTTCAAAACATGCATGTTGTAGCTCATATTGAATCAGAGGAAAACCCCTCCAATGGTAATTCAGATGATATCACATTATTATATAAAGTTGAGCCTGGTATTTCCGATCGTTCTTTTGGTATCCATGTTGCAGAGGTAGTTCAGTTTCCAGATAAGATAGTAAAAATGGCCAAAAGAAAAGCAAATGAACTTGAAGAATTAAAAGAGACTAACGATAATTTCAAGAAAGCAAAACTGACCCCACAAGAGATAACTGAAGGTAATATTAAATTGAAGTCGATTTTGAAAAAATGGAAGAATAATGTGGAGAAAGAAGGCCTTTTGGACAATGTGTCAGATGAAAAATGTCAACAAAAGATTCAAGAACTATTGAAGGCGGTTTGTAATGAGGAAGCAGTAAACGATAAATACTTTACTTATATAAGGGAACTTTTATTATAGGATACACGTAATTAACAATTTGTTATGGTGCATTAAACATTTTTAAATATTATAAAATAAGATAAAAACTTAATTAGAATATAGTTACATATTTGACCTTTCAAATTAGTTATTAGTTGAATGTCTTGAGAGATAATTTTGGAATGGTTTGATGAATCTAAAATCTCTGTCGTATAACAAATCTCCAAGTGGGAGTAAGTCTCTAAATTTTTTCATCTCATCATCATTGGAATCAGAGTTTTCTTCATGAGTATTAGAGCTTTGGTTGTTATATGTTGATGCATTTGTGAAATGGTTGGTTTCACTACTGTGGATTGGATAGAGGATCGAGAAGTTTGGACAACTATTTGGAAACAGAGAAACATCCTCCATTTTCTTAGGAGAGTAGTTAGTCCAGTTATCATTACCCTTTATCATTTCGTCTGATTTCAGTATCTTGATGGTATACTTGTTCAAGTCATTGAATAACTCGTGATAATGATCTTTTAATTGATCATTGTCACTAATATTCTCACTATCATCATACATACCATTATCTTTCAAGCTGGTTATTAGTCGATGCACAGCAGATTTTTTAACATTTCTTGTGTTGTTGGAAAGGGTAGTTAATAGTTCGTCAAAATGGTCGATATTAAATGTGTTTTGACTAGCTAATGGGTGGTGGCTGTTATAATACTTTATAACATATTTCAGTAGGTATGTGTAGATGTAGAGTGATATGTTCCATTTCATATTGAAACTTTTTAAATGTCTGAAATTTTCACCCATTATACTTTCATGAGCCTTTAGTAGGAGTTCGATTAAGGAAGGAATTTCAAGATTTTTGGCGTTATCGATCTCATCTACCACATGTAACAAAATAACATAAACACCGGTTAGGAATGGGTAAACGAGATCATTGTATGTGTGAAATTCAAAGTTGATATTTTGAAAAATCTCCACCATTTTGACACTGGCGAAAATGTACTGCTCTGAGAAATTTTTGTAGATGTTGGGAATATCATGTAAAGAGTCCTTGAATAAATTTTTATTGTCTTGCAGTAAGGAAACAATAAACATACTCAAGTTTACAACTAAGTATAGGCATCTAAAATGACAAGCCAACACATGAGAGCAAGCTAGTTCGAAAGCCACGGCTGGATTTTCAGTTGGACTCTGAGAAAATAGCAGAGAGATATATTGACGATAACTTTCTAGCCTCATGCTTGGGTGTAGGTTGTCTCTCCAATTCTTCAAGCTGTCGTATAGTTCTATTGCTTTACTTAGTAAACCATCAAAAGAGTTATCAATTGTATTCCTGACAGAAAAACATGTCGAGTACAACTTGGACTCAATACGCAACAGTTTTGTGACGTAGTAAGAAGTAAAGAATGGAATATATTCGGAATAGTTGATAATTATTGCAAGACCCTCCTGTAAATCCGACACACGTTCACGTTCTTCTTCATTCTTCATGATGATTGGGAGAATGTATTCTTTTATGACTTCTAAGTAGTTTTGATCTGTTAGCATATCCATATCTTCTTCAAGAAGCTGAGGTGGTCTTGACAGTGCCAATGAGAATAGTTTATCAGTGGCGAAGAAATGCCACCACATACTTCTTTTCCTAACCTGTTCATTTAAAGACAAACTTTTGTAAGTAGCTTTTTTATTCATCGACATGTCAATTGTGAATCTCACTGCTGTAGTCAAAATTGTGTTTGCAATTTCAGTATTATAGTTGGCTTGTAAATATTTCGTCAATAGAAACAGTGGCATCAAAGTTTTAGGACCTGAGCAAACCGTTGATATCTTGTGGTAGTAGAACATACAGTTCAGGAAACAATTGTTCTCAATTTGTTTTAATTCTTCTAGCGTTGGATCATGACGGTCTTTTCTCAAAAATTGGGATTCACCAGCGGTCAACAACCTAGTAGCCAGAGCACCTGAACATATACATACGTTTAGCAGTAGATGTTCGGTGAAGGTCATTTTTTCTCCATTTTGTGAATAAAATTTATCTGTTACTTTGAAACATTCAGATGAATCAAATACACCAGTCACTGAAGTTAGGTAAGTGTTGAAATTCTCCAAAATTCTCTTAGCTTGTTGTTCTGATGGCAATGGGTGTACCTTAAACTCAACACCGTATAGACATGGTGAAGAGAAATCTGTATACTGTTTGATTTGGGCCACATACCACTTTAACCCATTAGATAATATATCGTTCAAGGGTTCAGTAAACTCCTCATCAGACATATCACTGCATACTTTACTTTTGATCCAATGCAACTTCTGGTAAGTCATCAGAGATGTGGTGTAGATTTTTCTTCTTGGTTTTGTAAGACTAGTAGGTTCCACCTTCTTTTCGTTTTGTTTCTGCACGAGCTTGTCCAGCAACCATTCGAACCTTGCAACATTATCTATGACGATCGACATCTTCCTATCTATCTTGGCCATCCTTAGACTAATACCATCCGTACTGTTTTGAGATGGTTTCTCATTTGCGCCTTTGTTCTTCTTCACCTTGCCACCATCGACTAGACTCTCTTTATCGTTGCTGTTATTCTTCTTGGCTCCTTTCCCAGTTGCACCGGTTGCATTAGGCGTAGAGTTCTTGTCGGCAGGTTTGTTTTTCTTCTTGGCAGGTTCATTCAAAAACACACAGTCCACACCAGCTTTGGAACAGTTACTGCACTTGTTAGTGTACGGGTTGACCTCGTCACATTTAGTCTTACGTTTCCTGCAATACTCGCACGCCTTTGATGCCCTCCTCTTGTGAGGCTGCACGGCCATATGCGGATGTGCAAAATTCGGCTGTGTGTTCAAAGGGTATGGCTTCTGTACCATGGCATGCATCTGCTGCATATTTGGCGCATAACCTATCTGCCTACTCACGTTCGGATCATAGATAGGAAGATCATTTTGATGATACCCTTGTGCCTGGACTTGCACTTGCACCTGTGGCTGTGGCTGTGGCTGTTGTTGGGGTTGGGGTTGGGGTTGAAGTGGTATGAAGTTACTGCTAGGTTGCGCAGTCACAGGCTGCCCAAGTATCTGACTATAGTTCCCACCTTGTGGCGTAGTCACAGGGTTACCATTAGCGAAGGCGGTTACACTAGGAACACTTCCAACAGTGGAATTGGCGCCGTTAGTATACACACCAAACCCATTACCGGAGTTTCCCGGAGTACTAGCATTCCCACTACCAAGTGAAGAACTTGGTGTATCCGCATTCGTATTCATATCTCCAGTAACATATCGATTCCCAGTCCCAGTCCCAGTCCCAGTCCCATTCCCATTCCCATTCAACCCATAGTCCGACCGCTGCCAATACGGATCTAAAACAGGAGGTGACATTTGATTCCCAGTTTCTCCAATTTGATTAGACATCGATAATATTATTACAATTTCTAGAAAGTTTTTTTTTTTATTTGTAGTCCCTTTGATCTATTTTTGCCTTTGGTAGATCAGGTTCAATATTGGATTTTCCCCTGATTTCAATTGTTTGAAGGTGTTTTTTTTCTCTTCTTTTTTTTTTTAATATCCAAAAAAAGGATCCCCCAATATTCTCGTTTTCTTTCCAAAGTTTTGGTTTCCTTTATATATGTCAATATTTGATTTGATTTTGACTTCCTTGTTTGATTTCAAATCTTATAATTTCAATTATTTAAAATTTTTTTTTCTTCCATTTTTTTTCGTTGCTTCGTTCCTTATTTCCGATTTTTTATTAAAACCCGAAAATGTCCCCTCGAGGATACTTTTCTCTCGTGATAATGTTCTTCTTCTTTTAAACAATGGGAAGTTTAAAGAATGATCTAGTTGGTCCCCCATTGTTCTCTCTCGTTTTGATATGGCAACGGCTATGTTCATTATGTTTGTAGGTTTATCTGTGCCCCTCTTCTTCCCTTTCTTTTTAATTTGCTTCTTGGCATTTGATTTTAATTAAAAGTTAAAGAAAGCAAAAAAGAAAAAAGGGCTTCTTGTTGATATCCGCGGTATGATTATCCCACAAATCCATACTAGATATAACGGAGAAGGAGGGAGAGAGGGTGGGAAATTACGTATATTTCTTATATATTCTTTCTTTTTTTTCGTTATCAATTGCAGATGGGTATTGCTCTACAATTCATCATCTATTTGGGTTTCGACTAGGTTCAATAGTTCCAACTGTAGTTTGACTGTTTCTACTTCTGGAGTTGCCAGGTTCTTGTTGGTTTTCAGTATTCTTTCGAGTCTTGACCGTTCGCCGTGGAAATCGTGGGTATTTTTCAATTTCCCATCGTAGTATTGTTGTAATTGGAGTAATTGTGGGTTATCAGAAGTGCTAGTGCCGTCTATTATGTCCATTAGGTCGTTGTGCAGCGTCCCCCGCTGCACTACTACCTCGATAAACTTTCGCAAGGGTTCCAAATTGCGGTTTCCCTCGAACCTAGTGACTCTTTCCTCTTCCAACTGCCATTTGTCGACACTGCCAAGCCATAAGTACTGCTTCACTCGATCCCATACGTTCCGAGGCTTATCTATCTCCATCACTTCCTCCTCGGCAAAAGCTTGGCGTCTGGGTCTTATCACCTCGACGATGGGGTACCCCGGTAATCGTTTGCATATGCTCGATCCGAACGGGTCACAATCCACTTCCAAGAACTGGACATTGTCCAATGGCGTCGTCTCCTCCAGCTCATCGAACACCCCCTTGAGCTTCTTGCAATGGGAACACCACTGGGTATAGTACTTCACCACCGTAAATGTGCCATTTTCGTTGTTTGCCAAATCGTAGAATTGGTCTATCGAGTCCACGGATATGATGTTGCCATGGACAATATACGCTAAAACCGCCAGAAAGAACAGATACAACTGCATAATACTGTTAAGTGCTACTGTGGGGTGGAGAAGTAGAACTGTGGAGGTGATGAATGGTTTCTACGATTAAAAATTTATTGCTGTTAAAATGAACACAAAAAATCGGATTTTTTTTGTTAAAATTAATGAATTTTTTATTAAATTGTGATATTATCGTGATAAGGATAGAAAGTTTTTAACGGTTCTTAGTTTCCATAAATCCTCTATTCATATCAAAGCGTTGTGGGATTAAAAGGGTGTTATTTTATTCGTTCTTCGAATTTCTTCTATCTATATAACGATACAAACAGGTTTATGGGAAAAAAATCGTAGATATTATTATATTGGGTTGGTTTTATATTTTATTTGTTTTTTGAAATTACTAAATATACATTGGAAGTGTCATTTTTATAAGGATAGTGTTGTTCTGATATATGAAGCTTGCCTTTTTTACTGTACTCACATGCAAATTCTGTAACTGGCGTAACGACCAGCAGTCTCTGACTTTCTAATGATTTTCACCACCTCACCTCTCTTCAAACCCAGGTACAGAGCAACTGGGTCGGCTCTTTGGATTCTTGGTAATTGGGACTCCTTCAATCTATATCTCTTTAGCAACTCCTTCTTCTCTTCCTCGTTCAATCTAATGTGCTTTGGAACAAGGTCGTGGTGTGTAATGTTGACAACAAGGGCAGCCTCGTGGAATGTTTCTATAGTGGCTGGTGGGATTGAAGGCACCAGTTTCATAGCACTTGGGGTGATGTTGTTTTGGTATATGAAAATACCTGTTTGGAACTGCTTCTCTTGGATATGTATAACAAAACTCTTCATGGTCTTGACACCGACAGATGGCTCGTCACAGAACTCAACCCACAGCGTACCCATGTCTGAGAACTTGGTCATCGATTCCTCGGTTGGGTTGGCTTGGAAAGACATCATTTTACGTTGAGCTCTGCCCATGGAGTCACAGTACTTGGCCTTGAAGTCCTCAAGTGATAGATCAATTTCCTCCTGAGCTATGAAATATCCTCTGTCCTTTACCATCTCCTTCACCGTTCTGAAGGTTCTCCATAATCTAGAAATGCTTCTGTCGTTTTCTTGCTCCATTGTGTTATTACTCTTTGTTCTATCTTAGTATTGTTTATCTTATATTATCCTGGGGAAAATAAAATGTATAAGTTTTTTGACCGTGCCGAAGTTAAAGGTAATCAAAAATAAAAAATAATGAATCAAAAAAACTAATTTCCCTTTTTCTTAAAAATTAATTCTTCTCGAGGATCTTGGAAACGTATGTCTTGCTACTACTAAGGTAAGAATTGAATATTCAATTTCAATAACATCAACCTCATCATCTCTGATTATATTTTTTTTTTTTTCAATTTTTTTCAAAAAAAAAAAAAATTTTTTTTCCACAGAATATTTACCCGGAATTTATGACGATTCATTATATTGCTGAGATGGTTGCCAAATAGCATAATTATGCTATGTTCAATTCAATAGAAGAACTGACAACAAAACAGAAATAAATAATCAAAAAAAGTTGTGTTAATGGTCTATATGATATAGATATTGAGGGGAGTAATAATAGCTATTATTAGATATGCGAATAAAAAATTAAAAACCGAAATCAAAATCAAAAATTTAAATAATAAAATAATAATAGTAAATGTAATAATAATTAGAATTAAAAGAGGAATTGCAAAACAAAAAGAATAGAAAAAGAAAAACAGATCATGAAAAATTTTTTTAGAAGTTTCCTGAAGGAGGAGAGATGTCATTAAGTTGAAGGTTTTCTACGATATTGTAGAACAATATCACTTTGAGACTTCCAGAAAAGACTTCTCACAGTACCTAGAGTCATATCATTATCTAGTACCTGGTCCTTACAAAGAAGTTCTAGCCACTCACTTGGATCTTGTTTGGATCTCATCTCGGGAGTCTTGGATTCAAACCTATCGACAACGTACAACTTGATTTTCTTGACTTTGATCATTCCTGGGGCAATCAGTTTAATATTGGTTTCTAGAATTTTTGGAAGATCGGTTGGGCTCAGAGCATTGTCATTAACTTTCGATTTCCCGAACTTCAGCATATTGTGTTTGGTTGGTTGTGTGCTCTCACCATTGGTCTGTGGTGGTTTCGTGAATTCTTCATTAAATCCATTATTCAGATCATTGTTTGAACTTGGATGCCATGGCATAATAGTGAAGTTTAAACGTGGTTGATCATGTGATTCTTTTGATTCTGTTAACAGAGTTTTCCCCATCCAATAAGGAAGGTTCATCTCCAATAGTTCAAACATACATCTCCTGCTTAACACGTTACCATCAGTATTCTCAATGAAGTCATATTTCTTTAGTTTGTCATCATCAGAGCCATGTACCTCATTTTCCTCTTCATCCGTTTTGATCTTCTTCAGACCTTCCTCTTGTTCTTCCTCAGTTCTTGAAACAGGAAGGTAGGCAGAGAACACAACTCTGCCACCACAAGCACCGTCCTTCCAACTGTGCACTAACAGTAAAGACCCCCTTCTAACCTTAATTATTGGGCACGAGATGTCCCTCCTCAATTTAGATTCTGGAGCCTTACGTCCAAGAATTTTTAGTGAATTACTATTCGTCAAAACTTCCTTCTGATACTGGTCATGAACCTCTGATATTAAGTCAGACATGAATTCCTCTTTGTATACGATTGGTGCCGGAGAGGCGATAAAAGCCTCCGCTGGAATTGAGTTAGATCTACCACTCTCTGATGTTTGAAGTCTTGAAACTAGGTTTGTATATGATATGGTATTTTGCCTGTGTTGATCAGATTTAAAAGGATGATTCCAGTTAATGTATTCAGGAGTTCCATCCTTGGTATTAGATCCAGAAGCGTTATGGCTACCGAAAACGGAGTTTTCCTTTTCTGACATTTCGTTTGAGGTTTCGTTGTTGTTTGTTTCGCCAGCCTGTAAATTGGGAGTGGTGTTCCTATTAGAGTTACTTCTGAAAGATTTGAATTTTCTACTCAAAAGGGAACCTGAACTCAAAGTTCTACCGCTATAGTTTTTCGTTGCCGTAGGATGGACAACATCATCGATATGTTTATCGTTTGGCCCTTGACTGGGTGATATTGGAGGAGTGTCAGTTACTTCATTTTCAAAGAGTTCATTTTCAGTAACTAGTTCGAGTGCTTCCATATTACTATTTCCTGAGCCGAGGAATTTGTTGAAAGCAGACTTTTTCCACTTATCTTTACCCCTGTCCTGTGGTAATGTAGAATATTCGATATTACTTGTCGTATCGCGAATGCCTCCATGATCTTTCTTTTTGGAAACCAAACCTTTCCTCCATATTTTATCTTTATCTAGTTCGTATCCAACAAACTCATAGAACAAAGAGTTAACAGCAATTTTCCCGAGATTATACCTTTCGTCAGTATCAAGATCAATTTTTCTCATCATTTCATAGTCTCTCAAGGCTGATCCGTAAACTTCAGTCCCCATAAATTTTTCGTTAATTTTCACAAATAGCATACCAACCTTTACTGAAACTGTGCACCAATGTGAAAGAATTTCCTTTGATGTGTACTTGATTACAATTTCATCAAAGCTTCCTTCACTTGAAGGGAAAGTGTCTAGTAAATCACAGCTCAGAATATCCCATCTTTGAATTTCCCCCTTTGTATTCTCTGTGATAACGTGTCTTCTGTTGGTTAAGAGGGAACTTCTCGTTAGGGCGAACCCTCCTTTCTTAATGTCTAAATCGTTGGTCAGCATTCTGTACTTGTTTAAATTTGAGTCTGTGCAGAAAGAAAAGTAGAGGTCTCTGTTTTGTATACATATCAGATCTAGGATACCCTTTTGTCTTTTGGTAGCCTGCATCTTTGACTCACTGTCTGATAACTCATTTTTAAAAATATCTTTATTGAATATTATCTCCATGGAAACATCTGCCTTCTCGTCTGCGTAATTGCTCAAGTCCAACTTCACAATTCTGCCCTTGGCATCACCGAAGAAAAGGTCATGGGAGTAGGAGCCGGCTAAACACCATATGGAGGCAGACCAGTTCCAACAGCCGATATTTACAGGTTTCCCATCTTCTGCCTTGGCGGTGGCGTCTAAGTCCCATAGTTGTATCACACCATCGGAACACGTACTGATTAGCTTTGTGGAATCATCTATGACTTTCAGTACTTTTATATTAGACATATGTGCATTCTTTAATCTTGTGTATTCCCTAAAATGCTCAGTGGAGTAGAAAATAAGGTTACCGTTGCAGTCGCCTACCACAAGGTCGAATGGCACGTCTGAGTCCGGTATGTAATCCGAATCGGAATCCGTGTCAGGGACCTCGTTCTCTGTGAACCCCGTGCCATCGGTGACTTTCTCCTTGTACTCTTCTGGGTTCATGTACATTGCCATCTCGTTCTTGTTTAACGACGCCATCGCGTATATGGACCCCATATCATCCGGTTGCGTGTTATCAAACGTGTGCAGTAGCACAGCGGTATTACTCAAATTGTCCAGCCGCCATACTTTAACTTTCCTGTCCAGGGCACCCGTGGCAAAATGGAAGAACGTTGCCTTATCATCATCCGCGAGAATATCGTTAGTATCACTGACATCACTATGACTGAGCTGCTGAGAAATCTTCGACAACGTGTGTAACTGATCTCCGTTCGCAATCGCATTCGCGTTACCATTCGCAGAATTAGAAGGTTCCAACAACGGGTCGGCAGTATTATTATTATTATTAGTGAGGTTATTCAAGGTAGAGTCCAACAAACCGTGGTGATTATCTCCATTATCCGAATGGTAAAGTGGCACCACGCACTTAATGTAGTCGTCGTGGTCACCAATAATCTGCATCTGCCAGGACTCCAAGTCCTCACTCAGCATTATCAACACAATGGAGAAGTCATGACTCACCGTGATAAACTTGTTCTTGCCAACTTCTATAATATCGCTCACCCAGTCACTATGTACCTGCATCCGTATCCCATTATTATCATCTTCAAACGTCGGACCCCTATGTAAAACCACAGACCCGTCTCTCCCACATGTCAAGAAGTAAGGTTTATCGTTTAACACCGGATGTATTATCTTTGTAATTGGTAATATATGTGAATTAACCCTTGTATCTGGTGGAATCAACCCATAACTTACAGATAATTTCATAATTTATTAAATTAAAAGAAAAATTCAATTAAAAAAAAAAAAAAAAAAAAAAGAGTGAGATAGTAAATTGACTATAAATCTTCCCTTTAAAAGAATCTCTTAAATAACCGCGACACTCTCTAATTATTCTTTCTTCCTTCTTCAGTTTATCTCTCGTCTCTTGTCTCTCTCTCTCGTGTGTCTTAATATCTTCTGCTTCTTCTTATTCTCCTAATTCCCTTTCTTCTTCTTCTTCTTCTCTTAATAATATATGACAGATACGATAAGAGAGATCTGCTATAGAATCCAAATCCAATTCACTCTTTAATCCAAAAAAGTAACTCCTTGTTAATCAGAGGGCAAATCCAAAGAACCAAAAAAAAAAATCCAGGCAAAAAAAAAAAAAGAGATATCAAAAAAAACTCCTCATCTCTCTCTCTCTCTCTCTCCCCTCCTTCCCGCCCCCCCACATTTTATTTTTTGGTATAAGTTACCCTGTGATCGGGAAAATATTTTATGATTTTATTACCCTGATGTAGTTGTATACGTAACCAGTCAGGTTGTATATTGTTTTATACGTTCATACCTCGTGTTTTAGTATATAGTGATATTTCTTGGTTCTGGTGGTCGTCTTTGTTTTTCGTATTTTTTTTTTCCTTTGTGGGGGGTTTTCTTTGTTTTATTCGTGTATTGTATTGTATATATTGTGTATGTGTGTTTAATATATATTGCGTGTGTGTGTGTGTGTATTTGTACAAAAGGAAGAGTTTTTTTTTTGTAATACCATTGTATTTTACCAATTACATCAACAGATGAGTGATGAGGTTGTGTCCCAGTTGAAGGGTAAGATATGGTACTGTGTAGACCGTATGCTGGTTACTGACCCCAGCTTCACCAAGTACAAGTTCTCTACCAAATACGTTAACGCGCTGGTGGAACTGATTTTCTTGCAGCTCGTGGACTCCGGGCAGGACCTCGAGGCCTTCGCCAAACATGCTGGCCGAGATGTTATCTCGGTGGACGACATGAGGCTGTTGCTCAGGAAGTCTCCTGAATTGACAGATATGATATGTACATGACCATTAAATTTCTACATACACACACACAAATATTGTTATAAAAATATTAGATATTTACGTTTTATGTTTTTTTTATGTGTTAATGTCTCCATTTTCAATTATTTTTTTTGTCTTACCTTAGAGGTTATACCTTAGAGGTGATGGTAACCTCGAGGGTATGATCATAAGAAGAAGTTATGAAGATATATAAATGGGGATGTATTTGATATTGTATTTCTCCGTTTTGGTATTTCTAATTAAAGACAATATTGCCATGGCACAATACAACAACACAATCACATGCAATAATACAATAATACAATATAATAAAACGACACAACGACGCAGTGATACAACCATATAATAATACAAGTATATGATGATACGATACCAGCATACAACGGTGCCAAGATCCAATGGTTCACATACACATACAATTGACTGGTTTAGTAATTAAGATAAAAATGATTTTAAAAAATGATGTGTATCGTTATATTTTATATGTTATAAAAAATCATTACAAAAATTCTAATAGGTTAATAATAGGATTTTCTAAAAGAGTATAATAAGAGGTGAGAATAATAAAAAAATAGATAAAATTTTTAAAATAATCTCTCCGCTTATTTGGAGGTGTCGACAACGTATCTACCGACGATTTGACCCTTCTCCATCATTTCGTAGATCTTTGGCAATTCAGAAAGACCAGCGATCTTGATTGGAGACTTGACCAAACCTCTAGCGAAGAAGTCCAAAGCTTCTCTGGTGTCAGCTCTGTTACCGACGTAAGAACCGACAATAGAGATGGACTTGACGACGTGGTTGAAGACATCGGAAGCACACTTGGCGTTAGCTGGCAAACCGACCAAGACGACGGTACCGTTGGATCTAACGTATCTGGTGGAGGATTCAATAGCAGCCTCAGAGACGGAGACGTTGATGACACCGTGAGCACCACCGTTGGTAGCCAATAGAATGTCTTGTTCAACGTTAGCGGACTTGGTGAAGTCAACGAAAACTTCACCACCCAATTCGTGGAACAAAGCCTTCTTCTCGTCACCACCGTCAATACCCAAGACTCTGTAACCCATAGCCTTAGCGTATTGGACGGCCAAAGAACCTAGACCACCAGCAGCACCGGAGATGGCAACCCATTCACCGGCCATCAAGTTAGCGGACTTCAAGGCCTTGTAGACGGTAATACCGGCACACAAGATTGGAGCGACTTGAGCCAAGTCAGTACCTTGTGGGATTCTGGCAGCTTGGACGTAGTCAGCAGTGGCGTATTGTTGGAAAGAACCGTCGTGAGTGTAACCGGACAAGTCAGCTTCTGGACAGTTAGACTCGTTGGACTTCTCACAGTATTCACAGGCCATACAGGAACCGTTCAACCACTTGATACCAGCGTAGTCACCGATCTTCCAGCCCTTGACGTTTTCACCCATACCGACGACAACACCGGCACCTTCGTGACCACCGACTAGAGGTAGCTTAACTGGCAATGGCCAGTCACCGTGCCAAGCGTGCAAGTCAGTGTGACAGACACCAGAGTACTTGACGTTAATCAAGATCTCGTTGGACTTTGGCTTTGGGACTGGGATGTCCTTGTATTGCAATTCACCGTGGGATTCGTAGAAGATAACACCCTTTTGAGTTTCTGGGACAGCTTGTAGAGAGGCCATTATTGATTGTATATAGTAATGATGGTTTTATTTTAGAAGTAAGAAATACAGAATTAAGAGAGAGAGAGAGAGGCGTAGATGAAAATCAATTAAGTTTACAACACATGCCTTTATATACGTTTTTTTTTTTTTCCCATTTCTTCTTTGTACTTCTTGTATTTCCTGGTACTTGTTGTATTGGTACTTTCTTACTTTTTTTTTTTTCCCTTTCATCCATTATTAGATATTAAAAGAAAGGAATCCAGCATCGAGAGAGAGAGAGTACTCTCTCTCTCTTTGTCTTTCTCAATTGTCTCATGCAACAAGGTCCTGTTGCCATTAGCATGGCGTGTGTGTGTGTGTGTGTGTGTGTGTGTGTGTGTGTGTGTGTGTGTGTGTGTGTTTTGTATTGTTTATGTTGCCTTGCTGTCTTTACTAGTTGTATGTGTAATGCGATGTATGGGCAAATAACTATATTGTCCTACATTATTACTTTGTGTGTGTGTATTGTGTATAATAGTTAGAAAGCACGGATTTGCTTTTGTTGGGTCTCGCGTGAGGTGTTGCTTCTTTTTTTTTTTTATCTCTTCTTCAAAAAAAAAAAACAGATATTGTCTTCTTCTATCTCTCTCTCTCACGATGGTATACAACCTCTCTCCCCCAACGTTTTTTTTTTTTGTTGTTATTCTGCTCTTCTCACACACATACACACACAATGGATGGAGGGGGGGGGGTCATTTTCTTTTCTCTTTCAAGTTTCTTTCTTTTTTTTTCTGTGTCTGTGTGTTCTACTAAATACATTTTGTTTGCTTTTTTTTGACAGAAAAATCCAGGAGAAGGGGGGGGTCACATTTTCTCTCGTTCCCCTTTTTTTTTCTTTTGGTGGGGGGGGTGCGGTGTGTGTTCCTCCTTCTTCTGGTTTTCTTTTTTTTTTTCTGTTCTCTCGTTCATTGAAAAAAAAAATACAAGTATCCGTGGGTGTCCGGGTGTTGCTGTAAATTTCTTTGAGTGTGCATGTGTGAGAGAGAGTGAAAAAAATATTACAATGTCTCTCTCTGTCTCGAGGATTTCTTTTTTTTTTTGGATTGTTTTTCACGATGGAATTTTTCTTGTTTCGGTTTCTTTCTTTTTTTGTATTGTATTCATTATTTTGATGTGAAAGCCGTGTGTGTCGTTGTTTTTTTTAATAATGGCTGTCTCTCTTTCTCTTTTCAACAACAATTATTCCCCCCCCCCCCCCTTCTACACATTCTTTGTCCCATTGTTCTATATAAAGGGGAGGGATACCCCCGGGTATATGGGGGGAAGGGGGCAGACGCTGTGAAGAAGGAGGGGTAGGGGAGACGAGATGAGATGAGATGGATCTGTGTTGCATAAATAATAATATGTAATTCTATTTTTATTTAGTGCGGGGAATGAAGGGGGAGGTGACCGTAAGTCTCTATTGTGTAGCTGTGTGTTTGTCTCTCTTATGTGTGTAGTCATTTATTTTGTGTCAAGAAGTATTGGAGATCGCGCTTACATAATGAATGAGGGGGGTATTTTCTGTGTTACAACAATACTCGGACAGGCGGGTAGAGGAGAGGGGGATTGCATCTCCCATTTTTTATTTTTGTCATTTCTGTGTAGTTTTAGTTTTTAGTTTATTTTTGATAGATTTTTTTTTTATTCGGATAGATGGAGGGGAGAGGGGGTGGTATGATATTGTGCTCGTGTATAGTTTTGTCATGTGTTTTACGTATTTGAAGATGAGAGAGGGGCTGTAGCATTTCTTTCTGTCACTTTATACTGAATTTTTTTTTTTTTTCCGGGTTTTTGATCCGTTCCCCGAGAGGGGAGCATTGAAAATTTTGTTGTTCTTATTTTGCCGTTCCCCGGGGGGGGGAGGGACAGAGATAGAGATAGAGACAGAGAGGAAGTAAAAAAGTACGGAAACAAATGTTCACCTGCAGAGAAGGCAAGGGGTCCCTAGAGAGAGAGAAGGAACGAAGTGGACCCTTAAAGAGAAAAAAAAAAAGTATAATATAATATTATATTAGGGGTGTTTCCGTTGTCTGGGTGATTTTTTTTTTTTTGTGCATTGTTTGTGTGTGGGGGTGGGGTGGGGAGAGAAATGATGTGTAGTGTAGCAGTGATGTAACTTTGCCTCCGTTGCATTGTGGTGACGTTTGCATATATTTCTATCTCTACAAGGATTTAAGGTTTTTTTTTTCTTTATTTAATTCCCCTGCGGAGTTTCTAAATTATTTTATTATTAAAATTAATAACTTCTAATTAACAATTAATACTTTTTTATCAAGGGATGGGAGAAATTAATAGATTGTATATTGTATATGTATTTATATCTATATATATATATGTATATGTATCGGCTGGTAATGTATGATTTCGAGGATTATATCTTCTTTTATAGTATAATTCTCTCTTGTATATATATTTGTAAAAGATTTTAGATTCAAATATACAAATACAAAACTACAACTGTAAGATACTGCAAAACTACAAAAACAGGATATTAATCTCAAATATTAAATTATAATTATGGCTGCCGATACTAGTTCGTCTACCTCGGCTTTCGTTACCACACTGATATTTAACGGTGTGGTGGCTATTATATTCTTGGTGCTGTTCTGGTACTTCAAACCAAGGAATAAGAGGGTCTATGAACCTAGAACTCTGACTGACATACAAACTATCTCAGAAGAAGAAAGAATAGATACAATAGAATACGATGAGGACCATACCTCATGGCTATCCTTCCTTATTACAAGACCTCACTCCTTCTTGATACAGCATTGCAGCATGGATGGGTATCTGTACTTGAGATACCTCGGGATATTCACAGGTATTTCCTTCCTTTCATGTTTCATACTGTTCCCAATTTTGCTACCGGTTAATATCACTAACGGTAACCACCTCAAGGGCTTCGAAGTGATGTCCTTTGCTAATGTGAAAAACGGTAGAAGGTTCTACGCCCACGTCTTCCTCAGTTGGATCATCTTCGGACTGATAACCTACGTGATATACAGGGAACTCTACTACTACGTATCCTTGAGACACGCCATGCAAACCACCCCGCTCTATGACGGCTTGTTGTCCTCTAGAACAGTCATGGTTACGGAACTTTCGGACGAGTACAACACAGAAGGTGAGTTCGACAGGTTGTTTCCAAACGCCACAGATATTATCTACGCGCGCAAGCTGAAGGACCTCCAAGAAATGGTCAAGAAGAGGGACAAGACCGCCCAAAAGTACGAGAATACTTTGAACAAGTTGCTCAACAAGTGTGTGAAGAAACAGAACACCGAAAAGAAACGTGAAAAACTGTATAAGGATGGTAAACCAAAGGATGACCTGTCCACCTACGTGCCTCAGAACAAGAGACCCAAAACTTGGTTGAAGCACTGGCCGTTGCCTACCTTCCTAGGTGGTAAGAAAGTGGATATGTTGAGTTACTCCACAAAGACCATCGGAGAGCTCAATGAGCAGATTGGTGAAGAACAGGAAAAATGGATGAAGAGCCCTCACTTAAACACAGCTTTCATTATCTTCGATACCCAGTTAGAGGCTCAGAGATGCTACCAATCTATACCAGCTATCTTAGGGTTCAAGGACTACAGTAAGTGCCTCATCGGATACAGTCCTGATGATTTGATGTGGGATAACCTAAATTTGACAAAGAAAAGTAGATACGCAAAGCGTCTCGTCGCAAACACCATATTAACCGCTATGATCATTTTCTGGGCTATCCCAGTCGCTGTCGTCGGTTGTATCACAAATGTGAACTTCTTAACTGAAAAGGTCTATTTCTTGCACTTCCTGAATAACATGCCTAATGTCATCATGGGTATTATCACAGGTTTGGTCCCATCATTGGCTCTATCCATTTTGATGTCCCTGGTTGCCCCATTCATCAAAAAGGTCGGTGAAATGAGTGGGAACGTCACAAGACAAGAGACTGATGACTACTGTCAAAAATGGTACTATGCTTTCCAAGTTATTCAAACATTTATTGTTACCACAGCAACTTCCTCAGCTTCGTCCACTGTTACTGCTATTATGCGCCGTCCTAGCTCCGCTATGACTCTGCTAGCCAACAACCTGCCTAAGTCATCCAACTTCTATATTACTTATTTCTTACTGCAAGGTTTGACCGTACCAACAGGTCAGTTATTGCAAGTAACAAACCTGATTTTGTCTAAGTTCATGGGAAGAATTTTAGACACTACTCCAAGACAGAAATGGAACAGATACAACAATCTATCTAAGCCATCATGGGGTGTTGTTTACCCACAGGTTGAAGTATTGGTATGTATCATGATCAGTTACATCATAATCTCTCCTATTTTGCTGGTTTTCTCAACAATTATGTTTTTGTTCTTATACCTATCCAACCTGTACAACTTGAATTTTGTTAAAGGTTACTCGTTCGACCTAAAGGGAAGAAATTATGTTAGAGCATTATTACAAGTGTTTGTTGGCATTTACCTCAGTGAAATTTGTCTTCTAGGTCTATTCATCATGGGTAAGGCCTGGGGCCCACTAGTTCTGGAGTGTGTTTGGATTGTTGTTACCGCCCTAGCACATATCTACATCAAGAGAAGATTCCTACCACTCATTGATGCTGTGCCATTGAGTGCGATTTTGAATGCCAGAGGTGATCCAAACCACATGTATCCTCAACATGATCAAGGGTTGAAAGAGATCAAACGTATTGGTGATGAACTGAAGAAACTATTTGAAGATGACAAGAATAAAGGTATTCTAAGACCAGCAACAAAGGGTGACTTGAGAAGAGCCGATTTATTACCAGAGGAAGAACTTGAAGAGAGTGATGATAACAAGAGTTGTTCAGATGAGGTTTCCACTCTGGGAAACCTCGAAGCAGGCACAGCAAAGAGTGATGGAGGCAGAAAACAGAGTAATTCAACCTATATGTCAAAACAAGCTAGCACATTTGTTGGAAGTGATGAGGACTTTAGAAAACTTCATTATGCTGACGTTAAGGACATGAAGAGACAAAACGATAACTTTTATGAAGAAGTGAATGCAGAAGGCGCAATTGTCGGTAATGCCGATGTTGGTAAAATATTCAGTGACCCAATGGCAATGACTGATGACCCAGGTGCATTCCCAGGAAATATTTTGTCAAGCCAAGGTAGATTTAGAAGAATATTGAATTTCTTCATACCTAGAAAGAGTTACCCATTCTGTAAGATGAGAATGAGGCTTCCATTGGTTATGAACACAACTATACAATACAACTTAGATTACGCCGAGACAGCATACACGGATCCTTCTGTGAACGCCAAGTCACCAATTGTTTGGATCTGTAGAGATCCTATGGGAGTATCTCAGAGACAAATCGATGAAGCACATATGGAAGATGTGCCAATTACTGATGAATTTACAAAATACGACGAAAAGGGTAGAGCTCAGTACACATTTAATCCACCAGACTTTGTTCGCCCTGCTAAAAAGTAAATGAGTGATTTATTGTTTTTGATATAAAACTAACGTATGCTTCCTATTGAATAAGTTGTTGTTTTTTTTCTATCTTTTTTTATTAAGATCTCTTTATTGCAACTTGTCATTGTTTAAATTAATTCTTTTTGTTATTTTTAATTTCTTTTTTTTAATTAATTAATTATATTCATAATTTTGTAAATCTATATAACATTAATGGATAATATTACCAGTACTAATAAGTCAATACCTCTTTTTTTTTTTTACAACTATATATTTTTGAAATTTATTAATTTTTGTATGTTAGCAGTTTTCGACTTAAAATGATATAATACCAGCTGAAAAAATTACTTTCCAAAATATAAATATTTTTTATCTCTTTCTCCATCTGGCTCTTTAATATCTAAGTAAAAAGAAATATGACAACACACACTAAATTGTATCAAAGAGAAGTAGTATTGTAGTATTGTAGTATTTTATAATATTTGAACCTTACTTTTATATGGGTTTTATCTTCAAATGTTTAAATATGTCTGACTATTTTATTTAGGAGTCATTACCCTGTTTCCGTAAGTAATCGCAAAACCCTTTCAATTTCCCAGACACCCCTAGTGTCGTCAATGATAGATGTATATCATTACCATGAAGTCTGTGAACTACCTCATTCAAGTATTTCATCTCGATATCGATAAACACTAAAATAACTAACAACTACCACAAGCTGGGTTAAAAGAACAATAGCATGGCATTCATTGTTCGTACCATTAACGGGGATACCGTTGATGAATCAACCTTTGAGGATTGCAAATATGCAGTCGAGGTATTCACACTACTTACAGTGTTACGGTACCGTGTGAAAGATTTATATGAGGAAGCAGACGTGGTGCTATACTACAATAACATTTCGAAGTTAATCAAGAGCGACAGTGACTTGAAAAGCATGCCCTCCGATGAAATTAAAGATGCCACACTAGTAATTCATTTCAAGACCCGTGTTCCGATGGCCTATGCGACCACTTTCCAGACCAACGCCATGGACTACAGTGTTATCACAAAGACTAGAAATGTTACACCGGAGTATCTGGACCATTCCGTGCAAGTGCCTATGGTAGTCATCGATAATATACGCCAGCAGGTGGTGAATATGGAGGAGTCATTGAAGAAGATCGAGGAGCAGCAGAGTAAAGACGAGGAGAAACACATTGCACTTGAACTGAGTCAGCTGCTTGATGGGAAAACTGAACTGGACAAGAGCCAGGAGAAGTTGGCCGAGATTGCACACGGGTATTACTACTATAAGAGACACCTAGCACACCAGAATCACGACAATGTGAAGTACGCCAAGTGTCTCAAGAGCATCCTATGCGATGTCGATGGAGTAGAGATATGGACAGATAAATGTAAGGGGGCCACAGTTGTGGTAGAGCGTGATAACCACATCTTAAATATCACATTGAAGACACACCAGGGCCACTTCCCAGAGAACCTTGAGCTAGTTGTAGTAAATGACCTTACAAAGACAGAGATAGGCGGAGTAGACCTCACGGGTATATTCCCACCCGAGGGCACTACGAAGAAACTGAAGTACTTCCCACTCACAACAACAACAGAACTAGAGGCTCTCCAACTGACAATCCGCAACAAACACACCAAGGAAACGTTGCTCAGTGGACACGGACCATTGAACAGCGGGATACATATGCACCAGGAGAACGAACCCATCTACACCCCACCTACAACTAAGGAACAAGAGAACAAGGAAAACAATGAATTAAGCACTATAGACCTCCACGGTCTCCAGTCCGAAACCACTAAACTGTACCAGGAGATACTAAAGTTCGAGAACGATAACAGCGCGGGCAAGAGTATTATCAGCGAAGAAGAAGAAGAGTCAGTACCCAATTCTGGTAACTGGGAAGACTACGATTTCTTAAGCGATAGCAGTGTATAGAAAGAGAGAGAGAAACATAGTACAAAATACAGAATACCCCATTTAGACTTTACATTAAAATCCCAACTTATATCCCTCTTTTATATATATAGTATTGTGTATTTAAATACATCACCATATACGCTAATATTTTTCAGGCACCGGGAGACCCGACGGACCGAGAGAGAAAGAGACCGAGCCGGTCAGAGACGGAAACCGAGACGCGCAGAGAACAATGGGGGGAGGGGGAGGAAGGAGAGATAAGAACCCTAAACCCTGATCACACACCCTAGTAAACCCTAATACCTGGGAAAGGAAAAAAAAAAAAAAATTTTTTTCTCGCTCTCGCTCTGTCACTCTCGCTCACTCGCTTGCTTTGCTTTGCTTTGCTTTGCTTTGCTTTGTTGTGCCGTGCCCTCCTCTGTCTTTGGGGCAAAAAAAAAAAAAAAAAGAAAGGGAAGTCAAGTTTCCCTTTGATTACCCATTAACCCATTATCATTTTCTAATCTCTTTTCTAATCTCTTCTTTTTTTTTAAAACAATTTACCAGAAAGTGAAAAAAGGAATTCGTGAAACCTAGTCTTTTTATTGTTTCTTTCTTGGGAATAAAGTTAGATCTTCAATCTGTTAATCTCTATCATTTCTTTTTTTTTTATTATTTTTGTTATTATTTGTTTCAATTGGAATTACGGAGTTTACTTTATTATTTATTCTTCTTTTATTAAAACGAGATACAATACCAATATAAAGTCTAATAATATATATCAGAGGAAGTCAATAGCGAATAAAAGAAGGGGGAATATATTATTATTGGATTTTGATAGAGAAGTAAATATATATTACAATAAACAAGAGTTTGATTTTGGATTATTGTTAGACAGAGAGAGAGAGAGAGAGAGGGGAGAGAATAAGTTATTATTTTCGATATGAGTAGTATAGATCCTCAAATGCCTAGGCCGTATATGATACAGTCAATGGTGAACTATCTGTTCTTTAGCAGGTTGCTTCCATTACTGCCTGTTGAGTCTACGGCTACTACATATACAGAGGTTGAAAGTGAACCCTTTTTCTTATCTATAAGGTCTGTGCTGATGAAGATTGCTGTGTTTAAGGATTTGAATACCGTTATTGAAAACGCACTCAATTTGTTGGAGTCTATTTTGGATGACGAGGATATTATATCTGGGAAGGTTAAGCCGGATGCTATACAGTCGACACTCGTGGTTGTGCGACTGCTAAGTGACGTGTTGGAGTTCTACTGGCAGTACGACGAACAGAAGTCGAAGGATAACAGGGACGACATGAATTCCAACATTGATGTCTTCGAGATTAGCAAGTTTACCTCGAAGTCTCTGAATATTAATATGTCTGCAGACACTAAGGAGTGGCAGAAGAAACAGCAGAACATGTCGAGTTTCTTTGTGGGTTATTCGACGTCGAAGACGTGTTATCACCAAAACCCACCAAAGAAGCTGGACGGGAACGTCACATCAAGGCTGATATATACGTGTGCGAGGTTGAAGTTTAATACACAGACGCTGGTGGTTTTGAAGAATATAGAGAAGCATGCAATGGAAACACATCAGCCAAATACTCTAGATCACTACGACGCCTATTTGAAGGCTAACAAAAATCCGGAATATTGTACCTTGATGGATGCAACAATAGGTCACATTGTCAGGTTCATTGCAGCATCTAACCCAAAAGAATATCTGAAGTTTCTTGAAACAAATATACAGAATTTACTACAGGAAAACGCAGCGGAGGCTGAACCGTACATCATCGAATACTTGGACTTGTTCAGCTTTGCATACATAACGAAAGATTTTCTACCAACATATCTAAAGAAGGTTAACGTTGTGCTGCACGCACTAAGGAGTCCCGTATATAAATGTGTTCTCTTATTCTTTGCTTCGGAGTCCATGCTGTTTTGGATAATGTTAAGGCCAAGAGATTTTATGGGAATATATTCAGTGGTCGAGAGCCACCACACAGGGACGACACATCTGGAGATAAGTAAAGCCACAAGTGCCACTGCTAATGAATTATTTGAAGAAGTTTACTCAATGTTTAATGTCAGTTCAATACTATCAAGCACACAAAATATCAATATTCTAAGTTCGATCAGACAAGCGGAAAGATCTATAAGCCCAGTACAGTTAGACCCTGGAAGTCATCATAAATCCAGTAGGCATAGTTTAATTAACACAGAGAGCCGATCATCCTCGAGGGCATCACCAGAAGCAACACTTGAAATACCGACCCCAATATCAAATTTTGGTGAGGCTTTCCAGGACATAGCAAACTCAGCATCTATGAAATCATCTTCGGTGACTCTAAATGCCTCGGATCTGATTAAGAATTACCCAGCAACAAATAGGTTAAACACATCATCGACCTCATCAAATTCATCTAGTAAGTCTAAAAGTTTCAATCCATTTGTTGACTTTGACGACGTCAAACTTGCTGCAGAGGCTACACAACCAGAAATTCCACATCTAGATAATATTTTAGAGCTGTACACTATCCATGAACACAGTATAGCGCTGCCGCATTCTTCCATTTTGAGATTCCTAATAACGCTAATAATGTTGGATACAGAAGCATTTACAGAACTAAATTCAATGCCGTTTAAATACCTCACTGACGTCAGTAAGCTCTCAAAGGGGAGTGCAACGGCATCTACGTTTTACTCAAAGGCTGAGAGTCCAAAGGAGAAAGAGAAGAGTGCTAGTATTAAACAGTTGTCAAACAGTTGGAGGAAGTTGACTAACTTACAACTTTCTAAGAAGAAAACTGTAAAATTTTTGAAGTCATTAATCAAGAATTTGAACGGTTTACAGTACGTCAGTGACAATGCGTTATTGGACACGGTCGGCGCATTATTATGTCTAATGAATATGACATCTGCAATCTCGCTGATAGAACCATCACTTCCTTCCGTGCTATTTGCAAGGCGGTTATCAGGTGTGCTTGGTAGTAATCTAAAAGTAGGTGACAACTGGGATGGTAAACTAAACACCAGTTTAATCGAATGTCTTCAAAGGTATCCGCTAGTTCATGGTAGATTCTCCTTAAGTTTTTTCTCTTCAGCACTTCGTTTTGATTGGGACACCTTCCTTTGTCATTTGAACGCTGAGGCTACCATTGCATCTTCAGACTTAAGGAAACTGAATTTTTACACCGAAGGTTTTAGAGTGTTTTTTCATTTACCTAATACCAAATCATTGCTACAATCGGTCACAGAAAGAACTTCCGACTTTTTCAAGATTCTATTCTCCGGCACTGCTGATATCCTGCTTACTGAACATCCATATTTTGAAGATAAAGTCTCGGATATAGTTAATTCTATTCTTGATGGAACTATTCTAGATGAGTTTGGTACCAGGAAACACTTCACAGGCAGTACCACATCTGATGCTTCTTCAGAAAGATCATTTTCTCCATCACAAAGATCTTTTACTCCTGGAATTAGTCCATCATTTTCAGAGATTGAACACTCATCACATTCTTTTGCACCTCCATCATCCGCATCACCAAACTTATCAGAATCAGAAACCAATCACTCAGTCGACAGCTCTATGACAGATTCTCAGCTTTCACACCTTCTGGCTCCTAGACCACATCATCTACCGCCAACATCATCGAATTTGAGGAATGCTGTTTTATCAAACACTTCAAACAAAGAGAATCCAAATCGGAATGATAGAACATCTTCTACAGAACCGGCATCGAATATTGCTGCTGCTTTAATGACTGTAACTACATCTACTCCATCTATTCAGAGTCCATCAATGAAATCACCATTCCAGAAAAGCAAACAAAGAAGATACTCGGATGAGGCTGCCAGAAAGTTTTTGAAACTTAACCTAGGAAATGTTTCAAGTAATGCTCTGGTTGATGACGACACAGCTCAAAACCCTGATGCGAAATATATTATGACATCTATTTTCAGTATTTTCAAAAGACTCACTCGTTATTTTATTGTTCCTCATGATCAAAACTCTAAATCTAGTTGGGTTTCAAAAGATTTCCGTAATATAATCAAACCTATTTTTGTTGCCTTCATTAGTGCAGATGAAAGTCTACAGTCAAAGGCGAAATCTTTTATGAACGTTTTGATTGATTTTGTTACTGAATTCAGTGATTCTACAGAACCATTAACTATGCAAGGTTACCATCTTATCTGTAGTTATACTATCATTTTATTTGCGGTAGGTTTGTTTGATCTAAAACTGGAAACGAAGAAAAGAGAGAGTTTATTGGATATCGTTGTTCAATTCATGAGAGTGCGTTCCCATTTAGGTGTTACAGCAGAAAAAACCAATCAGATTAACATCATAAAAGATATCGAATGTGCTACTTTCCCAATGATCCTTGGGATTGTTGCAAGAGGTCTATTTGTTTCTCTTTACTGTAGTAAACCTAGTGTTCAAAAATCGTTAAAAATAGCTTTCAGCGAGTTCCTAAGCTTGCTTCAATTCCATGATAAATATGCTGAACAGCACGAAAAGAATTGGATTGATAATGTCCATTTTATCAAGGCCATTGCAGGCGACACCCATTCAACTTCTGGTTCAGTAGCCTTCCAGAGACGTGTTAGGAGTAGCATATTAAAATGCCTGAAATACCCTGATTCGATTTTGATGGATTCTTTCAAGATGATATACCGAAAATGGTACTCTCTGTCAATTATAACTGGGCATTCTCATGAAGAACTTAATGATTTCAGAAGTTTTGCTGGTATTATTGCATCATTAGCTGGTATCTTGTTTTCTAGCAATAAAAGTTCTAGGGAAAATTTCTCTTATATCGAAACTATGAAGGCGGAATTGAAGAAGGATTTAGATTATTTTGTCAGCATGCAATGTCAGTGGTTAAACAATGTGGACTTATTAACAAGAGAAAACTCCAAAGATATTTTAAGTTTGGAATTACATCCGCTCGCCTTCAAATATCTATTCAAGAATTTGAGGATACGTCTAGATGAGCTATCTGATCTAGATTTGACTAAATCTGACCAAGAACTGAACTTTGTGTTATTAGAGCAGATAATCATTATCCTGAGGACGATTTTGAATAGAGAGGACGAAGAGAAATCAATGCTCCTGTTTTCTTCAGAGATTGTTAACTTTATCGATGATTTATGTGAAATGATAGAAAGGATACCTTATGATAGCCCGAAATACTTTAAAGCTATCATCCAAATGTCAAAGATGTTTAGAGCTATGAATAATGCACAAGGAACGTTGGCGATTGTCAATCACTACCAACTAAAAAATAAATGGTTAAAAATTGTTACTGACTGGTTTAAACTAACCATCTCAAAAAATTATGACTTTGATAATCTTTCAAAACCTCACAGAGAAATGGATTTGAAAACCCGTGATCTCGATATCCTATACATCGATACTGCAATTGAATCTTCAAATGCTATCGCGTATCTAACGGAAAACCTTCCACTTGAAACCCCACCATCAACATCAGTTGAAGAGCTGAAAAAATCTCAAGCTTTAGTATTTGGTCATTATTTCAACATCTTATTACGAGGCTTAGAAAAAACAAAGGATCCAGAGAGATTCCCACCTTCATTAAAGCACAAAATGAGCGTATTTACTGATAATATTATTTTATCACTAACAAATTTGTCCAACAGAAATGTTGAAGCAAGTTTACAATTCACACTGCCTATGGGTTATTCTAAGAACAAAAATATTAGGCTTGCATTTTTGAAGGTTTTCATCAACACAGTGTCTAATTCCGAGCTTTCTCCATCGAAATCACAAAAGGTTAAACTGCTAGCTATGGATAAATTACTCCAGTTTGCAATCAGTCATCCAAACCTATCTTTGATAGCGGCTGCTATTTGTCCTGCAAACGATTTGGATGCATATGCTGCTGATTTGGTTGACGGTTTCAATACAAGAAATGCAGCTCATATAGCTGTTTCTCAGTTAATCAGTGCTGAAATTGAGCAGTCCGTGAGATCAACTGATATTTTGAGACGAAATAGTGTTGCAACACGTGCATTATCCATGCTTGCCAGGTTAAAGGGTAACAAATATCTTGTAGACACTATTAAACCCATTCTACAAGAACTGATTGACAAGCAAGAAGCCTTTGAAGTGGAAAAGATTAAACCTCCTGGACAAAGCTACGAGAGAGATGTTACCTTGTTTAAGAAGTACATGATGATGATTTTAGATGCAATTAATTCGAATGTTTCTTCAATGCCTCCTGACCTATTCTATATATGTCAAACGATTTACTTAAATGTCAAGGAAAAATTCCCAGAATATGCATTAGTTGCTGTGGGATCTTGCGTTTTCCTGAGATTTATTTGTCCAGCACTTGTTAGTCCTGAATCAGAAAATCTCATAAATGTAATGACTATTAAAGAGAAAAGATCTTTTATTTCTTTAGCAAAGGTGATCCAAAATATTGCAAATGGCTCAGATAATTACGTTAAATGGGAAGCTTTAAAAAATGAAACTGAATTTTTTAAAGATTGTAAGATGCATATTTTTACTTTCTTGAGAGAGGTTTCTAGACCAGACAGGAAACTGAATATTGAGATTAGGACAGATCCAACCCCAGTTTCTTTTGATTTTGGTTTTCTTCACAGCTTTTTGTATAAGAATGGACTTGGTATTAGGCAATTTCTTTTAGCTAGACATGAAGATTCTGACAATTTTGAATTCCTGAAGAATACTATTTTGCTGGTTGATTCATTACTTGGCGAACTAGGTCCTCCTAGAATACAATATACCAGTGGATTGCCAGTTTTTGTTCGTGATAATGCTGCCACATATCCACAATTGTATGATTTCATGAGTAGATACGCATTCAAAAACGCGCATTCTCTCCAAGGAACCACTCATTATGTACAAGAATCAATGAGTGCAGATGGTATACCTACAGTAACATTATTGCTAGGCAATTTTAGCAATGGTGAGGTTGAAACTGAAATCCTAGCATACAAATTCTTCAAGATATATTCGAGAATATGGACAGTGAAACATTACCTGATATTGGATTGTACAAAATTTAATAATCAAAGAACTGAAATCAAGAAGTTTGCAACAATGTTGTGTACATTAGTTCCTGATGTATGTGTTGGAAATTGTATCGGATTTTACTATTTTAATGTCAACGAGCAATTTATGGATGTTTACGCTGACTTTTTCCGCGAAGAGAACCCGTATTTAGTTCCCGAAATTCCTCACCACTTTATTAATAGTAGTACAGATGATAAATTGATTAAATCGTTAGGTATTGGAAATGAAGGACTCGATATTGTACATGATGTCCGTATTTCTCTTCACGATATCTCGCTGTACAATGAAGTTAAAAAGAGATTCACTCCTGTTATGCTAAAAATGGGTAACCGTTATTTCCAAGTGTTACATGAAACGCCACGCCACTATAAGATCGATGAAATTAATTCTTTAGTCAGTATTAGATTTAATGATGTTTATGATATTAACCAACTGTCGTCAGTCCATGTTTCTTCAACCACTGGTATTATGAAGGAGTTTACTGTGGCCTTCTTAAATGGAGAGAGATTAATATTCAGCAGTTCTAAATATCTAGAAATTGTCAAGATGTTTTCTTCAGCCCAATCACGTCTAGAGAATGAATACATTATCAACAGCTCTGCAATTGCTGCGAATTCTAGAACTGCATTAACTCTTGAAAGAGAAAAAGAAAATTTAAGCGATAATAAGAAAATAGTTTGTCACATTCTTCTTGTTTCTTTAGTAGGATTATTTGACGAAGATAATCTTGTCAAAAATTCTTCATACAATCTACTAGCTGCAGCGGAAAGAGCATTCCATTTAGATCTTGGAACTCATTTCCACAAATCTCCAGAAATTTATGTACCAGATGATACAACTACTTTCCTCTGCGTTATATCCGAATCATTGTCCCACAATTCTTCCGAATTAACTAGATATATATGGGACTACTTCTTGGACGGTTTAGAGAGCGGAATTCTACCACATCATATGGTTCCACAAACAATTTGCGCACTGTCATACTGGACACATAACCTATACGAATATGTTTACTTAGAAGATCCAGAAGAGGGACCTGAATCAATTTCTAGAATCTTCAGGTCATTGATTCGGCTAACTGTTGAAGAACCTGATTTTATTACGATTTATGTCCAACAGATTTGGTGTCTGCTAATTATTGATGGTAGATTATCTGATATTCTAGTCAATGAGGTAATAAACCATGCCCTCGAAAGAGATTCTGAAAACAGAGATTGGTCTAAGACTATCCATCTTTTGACGGCTTTACCAACAGTTGAAATAGCCGGTTGTATTATTAAAAAACTAATATCCAAAATACGGGGCTTTTTACCATCTTTAAGAATTGAATCGTTGACGCAGAGTTGGTCGGAATTGACAATTTTGGTCAAGATTAGTATACATTTGTTTTTTGAAACCCCACTTTTAGCACAGATGTTTTTACCTGAGGTCTTATTTATCATATCTTTGTTGATTGATGTTGGGCCGATTGAGTTAAGAAACTCCCTTCATGGTTTGCTAATGAATGTCTGTTACTCGCTTTCTATGAATATCGCGTTAGCTGAAAGTGAAAGAACTCATCTTGATGAGATCACAAAAATATTCTCTACAGAAAAATCTAAATTTATGTTCGGTTTTGGTCAGGAAAAGGGTAGTTTATTGCAGAGCTTTACTACAACTTCTGTATCCAGTAAGTTTAATATTCTAGAATGCTTCATTAGCAATGTATTGTCATTAATGGACTATGGTGCTACAATTGAATCAGGGCAATGGAAGAGCAAGTACAAGAAGTATCTAATGTCGTTTGTTTTCAACGGTGATTCGTTCTTGTCTGCCAGAGCTATGATGATAGTTGGTATTGTTGGTAAAACAGATGCATCTCTACCGCTGTGCAGAAATTTGCTTGGCGAAACCATTAAAGTTAGCAGTATACCAGTAGTCAATGAAGAAACCACATTTTTACTGATTTCGCATATATTTGCTTACAGTAAAGTAGTCGATGGATTACACCCAACATCACCATTGATAAGAAAGATGTTTTGGTTTTCAACTATATTTTTGGAATCAAAACATCCAATTTTATTTGAATCAGGCCTCTTGCTTGTATCAATGTGTTTCAGAAAACTCTATGTTTACAGATTTGACGATAATTCCAAGGTAGGGCCAATAATTCCATTACTAATGGGTGAACGAAAATTTGCCGCTAGATTTCTAACCGAAGTCGATGAAACCTATGGTATGACTTGGTCAGATATGAATTTCACACCTATCATTATCTCATTCCTCATCCGTGGCTTTTCAATTCCGTTTATCAGATCTAACGCTATTGCCTTCTTAACAATGCAGTTTAGACATAATTATTTCGAAAGTTTGATTGATAAAACATCCAAGGAATATTTCCCTTATTTAACTTTATTGTATCTGCTCTTTGGGACAGAACAATTTATTGAAATATTAGAGGATGTAGATTTTGATTATGAGTTTGTTTATCTAGATCAACATATTAGAATTCCAGGAGTTCTATTGAACTGGTTGAGTGAGGATAGTGATGCCGCCCAAGTGACCTTATTCCAATGTGCAGCATTATTCAGTAGTACTGTAACTGATGAACCATTTAAGCTCAGATTTTCATTGGTTCTAGAATGGTTATTGAATAAGAATCCAACCACCGTTTTTAGATTTTACTCTCTAATAAGACAAGAACTGAAGAGAATCTCTTCCTTTGAGAGGGTATCTGATTGTGGTCCAGTTATATTCGAAATAATAAGGTTACTCGTATTACATCCTGAGTTTGAAAAGCTTGACGACTTTTATGAAGAATCTTTGAAGAAACTCGAAGGAAGAGGGCTATCCTTCATTGCAAATGTTGATAGCATTGAACAAGATAGTAAAACTTTGGTTAGTTCATTCTTTGAAAGCCCTGAAGTAATCTATAGAAGAAAGAGGCTAACTACACAGATTGTCGCTGTATTGATAAGTTCCACTTACTAGAAGACTGTTTTTAAAATTCCAAGAATAGAAAAGAAATGAAATCATGCTGTCAATGATCTATTATATTTATATATGCCTTTATGAATTTTTTACGTAATGTACAATTTTCCTCGTAATGAATTGCTTTTGCTTTTTTGTTATTCTGAACATTGATTGAATTCAATATCCGTACTTTTTCCTATGCTCTTGATCAAAGTCTTTTTTTGCAGATTTATATATAAGCATTGTTGCTTTTGCATCCTCAATGGACGAATGCTGGCCATCCTGGATTTCCACATTCAAAATCTCTTTTGTTAATTTCTTTAAGCTTGGAGTTTTACCTTTAGCAAACTTTTGTCTGAACGGTAGATGCCTAGAGGTATCTACAATCTTCGATCTAGGATGAGATAACATAAGTGCCTCCAGATCATGCTTCACAGCGTGCCCGACTAATATTCTATTTTCTAGTATTTTGGCTACATCCTTTTGTATCTCGTTAAAAGTGATAGCTCCTTTCATATGCTCTGGTTTGATACCACTAACCCAAGTTCTCCAGTCCGTGACGGTTTCTCTAGGCCTTACAAATTTATCTATTATGACATTACCATGGTAATTAACCATAGATACTCTCGCTAGCATAGACTCTTTACCCTCAGGTCCTACACCGACAAATTCACAATCGATAGCAACATACTTACCAATTTCATTAGTACTCTTACCATTAACTTTGGCTGCTACTATGTCATCAAGCTTCTTACCTTCATCAGATACAGTCCCTTTAAATTGGAACTCTTTACCCTTCTGCTTATTATCCTTCTGCTTCTCAATTTCCTTATTCATATCGTAAACCATACTCATGATCTTACTCTTTGGAGCCTTTTTGACCACATGCTTCGTCACCTGTCCTTTCTTCACGTCTTTCTGAATATCTTTCTTCACACTAACTTTCTTCTTTAACTTCTTAATACCATTCTCACTCATTAGCGAAGCCCAGTTATTAGATAACTTCATTTTCTTTTTTTTTATTGCAAACACTTTTATTTCCCACTTCCTTTTTTTTTTTCAATGTTATGAAAGAAAGTATAACTGAATATCCTATAATGTATGTTACAAATCAAGCAAACCTCCAGATACTAAACAAAGCCAATTTACACACGCACATACACACACACATATCAATATATAATAGACTGTAATCATTTTGTGATGCATCGCGATGCCCATCGCTAAAATTTTTTAAAGGTTCCGGGTAATAGATAATACACGTCAATGGTGATCAAATGGGAATTCAATTTTTGGGTTGCGATGGAATTGTGTGGTGATCTATAACTTATATAATCCTGTTTAAATTTGAATATTACGGTATTGATTCAGATCCAGAGGAGTATCTACCGGACTCATAATACGGGGCATTTATTGGAAGTTACATAATTTCAAGTTTGAGACGGTGTTATCCATCTGATAGCGTTTGTTTTATTGTAAGAAGCAAGAAAAAAAAAAAAAAAGGGAAATCATTAATAGCATTTGTTTGTTTTGTAAATCATGGATACCGTTGGTTCCATTAACATACTGAGAGCTCAGTTTCTTAGGATATGTCCTGAGAAGGATCAAATGTCGCGGATAATGAAGCCGTATATACCATTAGTGGATGAAGAAGCAGTGCTGAACTATGGTACTGCTAATTTTGACAATATGGATTCGAAGATATCGGATATTTACAAGAACCCCGATGGTTCGTCCATATTGGGGGAGTTGGAGTCACCGCCTATCTCGAAGAACTTTATGGAGAGCTATGCATCAATCGCCAAGGCCAGAATGAAGAAGAATGGTGGAGAAGAGAGAACATATGTGAGTCAAGGTGAAGGAATGGAGTTTGGTGTGCCAAAGCTTGAAGAAGCTGATATAACACAGGATGTACAGAATAATGCGATAAAGGATGTGAAATTCAATACACCAGAACGTGGTAGTCATCCTTTAATAGAAAATAATAATATGAATGATAATGACAATCAAACAAGTAACACCATAACGAAACATAACTCGATATCCACGAGTATTCTGAATGAAGAACTGAATGACAACACAGTGTATGATCATCCTGTGGATAAAAAGAAGGAAAACAAAAAGACAGGTCTGCCATTTGTGAGAATTTTCAAAAGTAAGCGTGATGAAAAAGGGTCAGGATCTAAGTCATCAAATGGACATCATAGTTCGAGTGGAAAGAAAAGCGGAGCCATATCGAACAGCAGGAGTAGTTCAAATAACAACCAAAACCACAACAACTTGAGTGTCTCCAATAAATCATCAAGAAACTTTGAAAGCAGTTCTAAACGTTCACCACAAGCCTTGAAAGTGAACCAAGGGCACGTTCGTAGGCGGAGTAAATACTCTATGAATTTTGATTATGATGAAAATCTAGATGAAGAAGAGGAAGACGAAGATGAAGATGAGGAAGGTGCTGATATCCACTCTAAATTTTTTAGACTGGAAGGTGAGTCTGCTAACGGGTCTGATGCTAATTCTAAGATGGAGCATGTCTCGAGTAAGAATGCATCTGTTGCCAACGGAAATGGTAGCAGACTTTTAAATACTACCCAATTTTATAATAATAACGGCAATTCCAGTAATGCAGGAACGACAAATAGTAAGCACGGAAACGAAAAAACCAGCTCACAAGGTAACAACAAATTAAAGGTTAATGGTGGTCAAAGTGTTGTCCAAAAAGGTGGACCATTAGAACTTGGCAAAAGTATGACCTCAATCAATGGATCTGTGCTAACTGCAGACCCAGCTGCAGATAGTAGGACAGCTAAATCTGTCTCAGGTAACGAATTAAAATCACTGCATGGAGAGGAAGACGTTATATCAGATATTGATTCTTTTATTGAGGCGCAAAATCTTGAAGAAATCGATTTTGATACTGAAAATAATGGACTTAATAAGATTGTCTCGGACGAATCCAATAGAGATATACCTTCGATCAATGATACTGACACCGAAAGAACATCTTTAGCTGCCGCAGAAGTTTCAAGCAGTGATGCCTCCTCTTATGGTAAATCTTTACTCGGTTCTGATTATAGCGCAGATGACCTCATTAAACCGGAAGTTTCTAGTTTGGACTCAAATTCTATTATGGGAGTTACAGATATTCAAACTCACACAATTCCTTCAAATTCCATCCCAATATCAATGAATGGATACGGGTTATATCATGGTCCTGACGAATCTAATATAAACATTGTGTTTAATAAAGCAGTACAAAATTTGAAAAACCCTGCTTCTTCTGGCAGTAAGAAAGAAAGGCTACCTTCCAATTTTTATGATTCCACTGCTAATAGTACAACAAATGCTGGATTTTATGAAAATGCCATCAGTAGCAGATCAGGACCAAATTCTAAACCTAATCATATAAGGTCTGGTTCTAATTCCAGTGATCCAATAAAATATAATAAGTACGATAATAGGCAGTTCAAAAGGGAGAGTACTGGTCAAAAAAGCACTTCCAATCCAAACTCTTCTACAGATCAGCTGGTAAGATCGAGGAGAGCAGATAGTCTTCAAATAGAAAAGAAAACTGATTTCAGTACACACGGGGAAGTAAAATCACAGTTATCATATTTATTCCAAAAGAAAAAACAAAATGCTGGAAATCCATTAAATGCGCTTGATTATTTCTCCTTTGTTTCAGGAAGTAAGGTTCAAAAGTCAGATTCGATGGCTTTAGATATTTACATTCAAAGTTCCAAAAAATACAAAAGAGAACCATTCTCAATAGAAGTTCGGAAAACTTCTACAGTTTTCGAAGTTATTGGTTTCATTTTATATTCATATTGTAATGATTTCAAACCACCCAATTTTGATAGTGATGGTATAGGAAGCCCTAAAGCAAGTGATCCCAACGCCTTTTCGTTAAGTATTGTTGATGAGGACGGTGAACCATTTGAGGATAATTTCGGTAGGTTAGATAGGAAGAGTGAAATACAAACTGTTTCAGACAATGAAGTTGTTTTATGTGATGTAAGTGAATCAGAACGTAAATCTAATATGCTAACCACCCCACTTCCATACGATATTAATGGTGATGTCATCGATGGTATGCAATCAGGAGGAATTAGTAGGAGTTCTAGTATTGGTAAATCCGAGAAGATTAATCAACTCAGTTTCTATAAACCGATCGTTCAGAGTACGGAAGACCTCGAAACCACAGACGGTACAAAAACATTACCTGTTACGGTATACTTGTTTCCAAACCTCAACCCCAAGTTTAATTATACAGTTATTACTGTCAACGTTACTTCAAAGATCAATGACATTTTAGTCAAATATTGTAAGATGAAAAATCTAGATCCGAATGAGTACTTACTTAAAGTAGCCGATAAGATGGAAACATATGATTTAAATGATACTGTGTTGAAGCTGGATGGTAGCACATCAGTGGAAATCATATCAAAGAAGGAGGCTCGTGAAAAGAAGATGGAAAAGCTTAAAGCTGATCCTACAATCCCTGTTCTTCCAACGATTCAAAGTAGTGATACAACTCCATTGACATTAGAGGCAAGTAGTTCATATTTGAAGAAGAAACCAGAAGAAAAGTACAAGAATATGAAATCGGGATCAAAATCAAAGAAATCTTCTTCAAAATACAAGTTAGGACTTGCAAAACAAGGCTCTCTATCTAGTAACCAAAGTGTTGGTGGTGGTGCAGGCACCAGTTCAAATCAAAACCCAAACGCTGGCATTGGAAATGGCACAGGCTCGTTGTTTAAGTCCAAGAACTCATCTAAATCATCCTTACATGGCCCACTACAATTCTATCATTTGAATAGATCACAATCTAATATGGATAACCGAGCTAGCTACAGCAAGTCCATGAGCAATGGAGATAACAGTGCGACAAACGTCAGTAATAACAACTTCCAAGATCTATTTTCGGGAGCATATCATAGATATAGAGTTTGGAGAAGACAACAAATGTCGTTCATTAACAAACACGAGCGTACTCTGGCACTAGATGGTGACTATATCTATATTGTACCACCGGAAGGTAGAATGCATTGGCACGAGAATATTAAAACTAAATCATTACATATTAGCCAAGTTGTTTTAGTAAAGAAATCCAAGAGCGCACCAGAAAACTTCAAGATTTATGTCAGAAGAGGACATGATGATATCAAAAGATATTATTTTGAAGCAGCATCTCCTCAAGAGTGTACTGAGATCGTAACGAGACTGCAGAATCTAATGAGTGCATATAAAATGAATGTTAAATAGAGTTTTTGTTTTTGTTTAGTTATACATATTATGAATCAATTTTTTTAATGATTTTTTAAGTTGCAATTTTTTTCTCAAATTTCATTGGCCAGCATGACTCGTTAAATGTGATGCCCGGTATTTTCTCGGAAAGGGAAAAAAAATAATAAGCTCTGATTCTCGAAGGGGATAAAACTAACCGGGGGGAAGTGTTCTTGAACGTTATACAGTAGTGGTAATTGAGGACAAACGTCTACAAAACACTGATATATAACAAGTTAACGATGGGTGCCGCTTATCAAATTCTGGGTAGAACCTTTCAACCACATCAATTAGCCATTGCTACCCTATCACTAGTTGCACTTGCTGCTGCTCCAAACCCATTTGCAGGTAAGAAGGTAAAGGAAGTCGAAATAAACGCTGGCTCTAAGGAAGAAGAGAAATTCATAAAGGAATATTTGGAAAAGCACAAATAGATAAAGATACTATCATTAAATTTTTTTTTTTATTGATTGGTAAATTCGATATTTATTTTCTTTTTCTTTCACATATTTTATCTCAACCATCCCCATGTTCATCTTGTAATAATTTATGATCTTTGTTTGGAAGGAAGAGAAAATTTAACTATATGATATGACTATTTCTCCTGATGGAAAATCAACTAAAAAATGACCAAATAGCACTCATATTCAATAAACCAAAAACACAATAAAAAGCAAAAAAAAAAATAAAAACTTTCGGTTCTGTTAATATTATATAACTATCGCCTTTAATATTCATATATAAATATATACATCCTTATTTTAACAAAGGTAATTCAGCAACATTTACAAAGTATTTTGGAGATAGCATTTGAAAATATCATTGAAGATTCGATAGAAGTAAAAGTAATACCTTGTTTTATCAGTTCTTATTTGTTTTTGATATGTTTATCTTTTAGTATACAGTATGTCTTTGGTTAACTTTTAAATAGTTATATGTAAAATTTAACTCTTGAAAAGGACTTCGTTAGAAAGTGGGTCAGCTGACAAAACCGATTCTCTCTTTCTAATCTTTCTCTCGACGGCAGCCTCAGCTCTACTTCTGGCTTGGTCAGCAGCCTGTTGTTTTATTTGTGCTCTGACAACGTTTGGAGAAACATATTGCTTGTTTTCGTAAATCTTTGGACCACCGAATGCACCTTCTAGCACTAAGATCACGGTCATGACAAATCTTGGCCCGATTTCAACAAGAGATATATCCTCAGCTTCCTCGCCGTCTTCGTACTCGGTCTTATTTCTTGCACTGTGAGAGATTTCGTAGTTTCTAACCCAAATCTTATCATCAACAATGCTGAATGACATGACATGGTCGATGAAAGGTTTTCTCTTTCTTGAAGTTGGTGGCACACCGAAGTTATGTATCATCATCTCCTTAATCAGCTGGTAATGTGGACTGGCGTCAAACCTCTGATCAAAGGATAACACCGGACGGGAACCCTTCAAACAGTTACCAGTGAAGTTCAACTCATCCATGGTGTGCAAGTTTTGCACATAGAACTTAATAGTAGGACCGTTAGGTGGCTTCGACATCCACAGATACAAGTCCTGGTGCTTTCTAGCCTCGAAAAACAACACATTGTTACAGTTGTACAGCTCGGCAATCTCGTTCAATTGTTGCAAGTCCTTCTTGGTATCCAACTTGGGCTCCTTTCTGGAGTGAGGTAGCAAAGAGTACAAATCCTGGATCAAATGACGGTGCCTGTAGTTAACACCCCTACTGGAAATCAACAGAGTACGCTGCTTGTTCATGTAAAGCTTACCGTTACCACCATCGGTCTTGGATTCTTTCTTCTTGTCAGACTTGACTAACGACTTGTAAATGGATGACATAATCTTACAGAAGCAATGAGCTGTTCGAGGAAATTCTTGTAAGAGATCCGTAACAATTATAATATTAGAACTGTTGTTATTGTTTCTTAACTATTGCATTTTATGAAGAAGAAGAGCTCATCGCAAATTTTCCACAAAAATTTTTCACTCTGCTAAATTTTTTCAACCCATTCGCACAGAAACCCCCGCAGAACCCATATTGAAAAAAATTATGGCAGTGAAAAAAAAAAAAATTCAAATGCGATGAGCTCGAGGGGCTGCCAACAATATCAGCAAAAAATTTAAAATTTAGTACTTACAAAAGAAGAATATTGGTTCTAATTGGCGGGGTTTCAAGGGAACTTGGAAATAAGAAATACTTGCAGCAACTTTTAATTCAAGGTGTAGTTTGCTGTTAACAAAAAAATGTCTGAAAAAATTGAGGAAGAAGTGCTCGAATTGATCAAAAGGTCAAATTTCAAGCAATGTTATGACTATGTAGGGAAATTGAGGAAGCAATATCCTAGATCAGCGTTTCTTCAGGCGTTGGAATTATACGTCAAGTATAAACACACTCCTCAGAAGTTCCAAATTGCTGAGTTAAGCTCAATTCAGACTTCTGAGAGCTATGCTCTTTCGTTTTTGTATAAATTCTACGTCGAATTAGGGGAGTACACAAAGGCTTTGGGAGTCTATGAATATGCTGCTACTAAATTTCCAAGTTATGAAACAGCTTATTTATGGTTTGGTAAAGCTGCAGGTATGTCTGATTTCAGATCAATGGCAAGAGCTTGTTTACAACTTGTCAAGTTTTGTAATGACGGAGACAAGAGTCTCAGCAAGAGAGATTATTTGATATGGCACTCCATCTCCATCGTGGCTTTGTTTAAGTGGAAAAAGAATACAGTCTCTGAACAAGAACTGAAAATAATGCCCTTGCTATGTTTCAAGAACTTGGAAAGTATAAAACCGTTCAAATCTATGCAAGAAGTCGTTGTGTTCTGCGATGTATGCGAGACTTTATTCACGGACAAGTCAGAGTTAATCGTAGCAGAGATTCTACCAACATTGAATGAATCTGTTGATCTTTATTTGAAAAACTTCTTGTTGAGACATTCTAAAAATTTAGACGCAGAGAAGAGGTTTGATGCTTTCTCAAAGATACTATCAAATATTGATGATTTTTCAGTGATTGAATCATTATTAATTGCTGCAAAGGATATGAACAAGGACAGAAAAGAAGTGTTAAACCAAGTAGAAGCCTATGTTGGTGATTCCAGAAATTACAGATTATCTGTCATGAAGGCTGATGTTATCTATGATAGTAAAATTTCAAAGGAATCATTGAAGTTTTACGTTGAGAAATTCCATAATAAACCATGCTGTGCTTCAGATTTGGAAAATGTCAAAGATGATCTCGATTTTGGTGAATTGCGTGATATTTTCAAAGATATTGGTTCAAGAGACGATATTCTACTCGATTTCAATACATTCAAACTCGGCCTATTGGAGGATGTCAACTGTACTTCTCTTTATAACAAACATAAGAAGACTATGAGTGTCAAATCAAAGACCCAATTTTCTAAATGCTCAGCATTTATTCTAGATATTGTTAAGAATACCCTGCACGATGCCAAACAATTAACCTTAGCCAACATTTTATTTGCTATCACACTTCTGGAGAATTATCAGGGAGAAGATCCTTACAACTATGAGACTCGCATATGGTTGGTTGTATTATACATGTATATAGGATCTGTTCCATTGGCCTATGCACACTTCAAAGAGTTGAATGTGAAAAATGTACAAACTGATTCAATGGAATATATATTGTACTCCAGATTTTCTACAATGTTCCCTCAAAAGCAGCATGATTATCTAAAAAATTTACTTTCGAATCCTTCAAACCTTTATGAGAATTCCATGGATAGATTGCCAGTTCTTCTCAGAATATCTTTTGAAAGGAAGGCTTACAGTAAGATACAAGGTATCATAGAATTCAATTCAAAACTACAGGGTTCTTTTTATAGGTGGAATAGGTCTGTTGAAGTTATGAAACTTGCAAGATTGAATAATGATAAGCGTGGACCAGTTCTCCAGAGTTTTATGAGTCAATGGCGTGAATTTGAAAGTCAACAAGTTTCTGGTTTCAGTGATAATAGGGATTTTTCGTTGTTTATGGATTCAGTAGGTTCAATAGGGATAATGAAGTTAATGTGGTCACTACATCCAGATAACAACTGGCTATTGGTTAACATTATTCAAGAACTAATGTTAGATTCCAATGGAGATGATACGTACTCTAAGTTGATTTCTGGTTTGGAAGATAAATTGAAGGTCGATAATATGCAATATAGTCTGACAACAAGTGAAAAATGGACATTAGATGTGATTCGGGAACTTTATAAATCAAATGGCAGTGATTTGATCAAATATATAGAATTGGTTGATGTATCATGTGATTCAATGCCGATTTGGGAACTTACACACACGTATCTACAATATCTCACAACACTCAAGACATTGGACGGTTTGAAAAAGATTAAAGATAAAGACTTAAAAAAGTTAATTAAAGACAAGATGAAATATCTAAGAGAAAATTGTGATGACTATTTCAACGGAACTTGTAAAAGCATTAAGACTGAAATGGAAACAATTAAAGCCGGTAAACTAAATGATATTGTTAGAGAGCTTGGATATGAACATCTTGATCCTAGTATCATAATTGATTCCATGAAGTCTGTTCAAAAAACGGTACGTAATTTTTAATAAAGCTGAAAAATATTTAATATCTTAACAGGTATAAATATTAAATAAATTATTAGAGTCGTTAATATATGCAAATATAATTATAAAGATCAAATTTTCATTAGAATAGTTTTTGTTGTCTACCATTTCAGCCATTCCAACTTCGCCTTAATCATCAAATAAGCCAAAAATCTATATACTATGGTCACACAAACCACAACACCCAAAAAGTTTCTTGTGTTACGGTGAAGTCCATAAGCGTTAAGTACATCACGACCGGTAGCTAATTGACAACTACCATCAGGATTTTTTGGACCATCCTTACATGTAAATTTCAAATTATCTGGGAATGCTAAATTAATAACAATAACTGAAGTATACCAGACAGGATTAATATAATTGATACCTTTCAAAACCCTAGACATGTGTAACGACATTAGGCCTGATAATTGTGTTCCAATCGACAATATCACCGAAATACAATTAACAACAAACCCAGGTCTTTTGAATAACGTATTAGTCATAATCCCCAATGCCTCCCCACAGGTAACAATCATTAACGCACAATAAATATTTGCAAAAAAGTTACCAGCATTACGTGGCATACCACAACCAAATACAGTTAGGGCCGAATAGACAACAGCAGCAATTGCAGTTAGTGGTAATTCTAATGTCATATATGCCAGATAAAAAGGTGCAACACCGTATATTCCATCTTTGAACTCTTCATAAAAGTAGTCACGTTCTGCTGGATACACTGCCAAATTTGCTAACATACCAACAAAATAGAGAGATGTTGACTCTTGTGCCAATCCTAATCTATTAGAGATACTGGCATAATTATGTTTTAATGGGGCAAAGTATATAGCAAAAATTCCTCCTAATCCAGGCACTTGGGCTATACGAGCCATTAGAGCATCAAAATTCCTGACAGTGGTAGTATATTGGCGCTTTAAATTAACCAAATAGGCGAGTTGTAAAGATGCAGGCTTTGAAAAGTACTTTCCATACTCATCTTGAAAACTTTCAAAGGTATGTTCTTCTTCTATTATCGATCTTTTGCTTGAAAGGCTTAGTCGTTCCTTTCTCCAAGAAGATAATATATTCTCTACACGAGTCTTGGATAAGATTTCATTTTGTTCATTTTGAGTATTCACTGAGATCAAATCTAGGAAATAATCGGCAACATTCGTGAACGATGGACAAGTGTAACCTAAATCTTGGAAATACTTTATCATTTCTTTAGGAGAGCCATTAAATGCAGTACGACCTGATTTAGCTAGTAGTAAAATGTTACCGAACCGCAAGAATAACTCCGATCTCGGTTGATGAATTGTCAAGATAACCGTTTTATTATGCTGTGAACACAAATTTTCTAAAATTTCCAAAATAGTAGCAGATGTAAAACTATCTAAACCAGAGGTAGGTTCATCTAGCAGCAGAATAGGTCTATCACTCAACAATTGGATACCCATAGTGACTCTTCTCTTTTCACCTCCACTAATACCCTTCACGAATTCATTACCAATAACAGTATTTTCACAATGCTTCAAACCAAGAATACTAATTAAAGAATTGGTTTTAGTCTCTCTTTCTTGATTTGACATATGGTGTAAACGTAAAGCGGCTGCAAATTTAAAGGTTTCGCGTACTGTAAGCATGGATAAAAGATGGTCATCATCTTGAGAAACATAAGAACAAACATGCTTAAACATCTCTTGAGAAATAGGGGTATCATTCAGTTTAATAACACCTGCGGTATTGAATTTTACAAATACTGATGAATCCAGTCTACCAGAAATCAGATTTAAAAACGAAGATTTACCAGAACCTGATGGACCCATAATAGCATTGATCATTCCCGGTTTGAATGTTGCACTGACGTTTTGTAAAATGTTCTTTGTCTCATGACTACAAAACTTTTTCGAGTCCCTATCAAAAATTTTTAAATATCTAACAGCAAGGTCTACATCTTGAGCTGTTACGGTAATAGAAGCTTGTTGTTTCTTTCCATCTGAACTTTTTGAGGTAGAGGAGTCATCTGTATCTCTAGTATCACTATCGGTTGATTCTAATATATCTTCTTCAGAGACAGACTTTTTCTTCTTGTTATCGTTGGATTTAACCTCATTCTGCAATGTAATGTCAATCTTATTCCAGGTTAAAATAATAATCCCGATTAAGGTGAAGCCAATTAACCAGCAGAAAAGAATCCACATAGGTAACGATCTCCAACGAATTGGAAATCCGTATTGCTTGATAACTTGATTACCCATACATTCATCACCAACGCCACCATTACAGTATGAATTGCTGAAAGTGTTCGATAGTAAAGTACCAAATGCATACCATGTAAAAGCAATATACTTTGTCCACCTAACATATACGGGCATTAATTTTGAATTCACGAAAAAACCACAACTCATGGAAAACAAAGTGAAACTTAGATTACCGACTAAAGAAGCTTTCGAAAAATCTCTTGATACTGCAACAGAAATCATAGCCAGAGCCGAACATATTAACTGGGAGAGGAAATTCACAGCGTATTGATAGAAAAACTTCCCGCCATTTTTCTCTAATCCAAACATGAAATAAGTAATTGATGTGTAAAGAATAGTCATTAAAATATCATCGGTAATAAATAGAGATAATTTCCTAGCAACAATAAAAGAGATGGCAGAGACAGACCCCTCGGCACATTCTCTGTCATAAAGTGCAATGTCCTGTTCACATAGTCTGTAAGTATCAAATAGTAAGTACAAATAAGATTGCAAAATAACAGAAGCATACAAACAGGAAATCAAAGTTCTGAGACCTCCAATATCGGATGTATCTGGTTTGTAATAGATCCAACCAACAATAGCACCCATTATTACGGGTTCAGCAAAAGTTGCAATTAAGGTATTGGTATCGTTAAAGTTTAATCTATAATTTCTTCTTGTCAAAACAGCAACCTGCTTTAAGAAGGGCAGTTTTGTCGTCATGTTTTTTATTGTAATTTCATTTTTGTAGTTGATGGGTTTGAATGATAGTGTAGTATCTTCGTATGCATGCCATGCTTCTACTAGTTGGTCCAGTCTTTTCTTAGTTATTTCTAAATTCGTCTCCGATCTCCCATCTACGCTAGACAAGTCAATAAAATAATCAGCAGGATTTACTAAATCAGGAACATTATACTCTATGGATCTGAAATATGGGATCATATTTTCCATTCTATCGCAGAATACTGTATTACCCTTTGAAAGAATGCAGACATGATCAAACAAGAAAAGGATATCTGATCTAGGTTGATGAATTGACAGAATAAATGTTCTCCCATCCTCCTTTGCCAGTTTCTTTAAAGTCTTAACAACTAGATAGGCAGAATATGCATCTAAACCAGTAGTAGGTTCATCAAGAAACATAACAGATGGATTGGAGACCATCTGTGTTCCCATACTTAATCTTCTCTTTTCACCACCGGAAAGACCCCTATGGGAGTTATCACCTACCATAGTGTCTGCACAATCCTTTAACCCTAATTCATCGATGAGTTGGTTAACAATATTGATTTTCTCCTCTTTGGTTGCATTAAGCTTCAAATCTGCGGCGTACATTAATGTCTCCCGGCATGTCAGTCTTGCACAGAGAACATCCTGTTGTGGAACATATGCTAGCGTTATGTCTTCTTTGACTTTTTCGTTTATATCAGTATAATCGTTCTGTTCTTCCAGTACTTCATTTTTCTCCTTGTTAATTTCTTTGTGAGATGAGATATCATCCACCAGGTATGCGATTTCACCAGTTCTCTTCAAACCAGAGCTCATCTTAGAGGCCAAAACATTCAGCAAAGTAGTCTTACCAGACCCTGAACCACCCATAATTGCCATCACCGACCCACTCGGGAGGTCTAAGGATAACGGCTGTACTAACACAGTATCCGTCTTAGAGGCAACGATACTCAGGTCACGGACATGTAAACTGACTCTGGGTATTTTAGAGAACGATAACTTGTTCTCTACAACATTAGACTCATCCATTTGTTGTTGTATATTTTATTTTCTTTCTCTCTCTCTCTCTCTCTCTTTAAAAAGAATGGAATAATAACTCTCTGTCTTTATTTTATAAGATTTTCTTTTATAATTGAAGTAATATTCTCTCCTCTCTTTGATAAATGTTTCTGAGTTACGTAAAATTAATTACTTAAGAAGAAGTTGCATGAAGTTAACACTTTCTTATTTAGGTTTTTAGAATTCTTTTCTTTTATATATAAATTAGAATTTTAATTTTTTTTTCCCATTAGGCCCATTTTTACTTATTAATCAATGACTTGACCATTTTGGACCCTGCAAAAACCTAAAGAGAGATGATGATGATGAAAAATTTTTCAGACATTCTACACAATTAATATTTTATTGATTGCAAAACAGTGCCCTTTATCTCCCCTTTCGAAAGAAAATTAATCACTTAAACGATTCTTAAGAATTTTAATTTCGTTAAGATGCTGTGTTCTAGTTGAAAGCGATGTTGGTGGACTCGTCAATAATTTTTTATTATTCCGTTACATAGATTAAACATGGGATTATTTTTTTTTTATATATTGATTCTCTTGGTGTTGTCAGCACTGGAACGCCTTCTTCTCTTCCTGTTCCCACCCAGGTCAGATAACACACCGAGACGTTTCAATCCGTTCAGCTCGCTCTCGTCAACCAGCAACGAGTCGAGGTCTACGGCGTCAGGAAGGATAACCTGTCTGATGGCGTGCTCTTTGACGTTGACGGTCTTGAGGTGGGATGTAGATGTCGTTGGAGGTGGAGTGCCACCTGTGTAAGGGATATACGCACCATTATGGTATCTATGAAGAGTCACATCGCCGAGAGCGATGTTCCGTTGCTGGGAGACGTTGATTAACGTACCATGAACTGTGGAACCGTTCTTAAGTTCTAGTGTAATGTGTTGGTTGTGTAGTTTCCGTAGGAAATTCGTTAGTTTTAAATTCATAATGTGTCGGATTGTCGGGTTCGTAATAGCGTTATAAATCAACTTCTTATGTGTGTTCTGTGTTTTTTTGATCGACGGACCCTTTAAAAATATTTTTTCAAAGCTTTTTTTCAATTTCTGCAAAAAATTAAAAAATTAAAAAATCCTAAATTTTGACAATATGGACAAAACAGGATAAAAATATAACTTTATTAGACTTTCTGATAAAAGATAAGATCCATTTGTTTGAGCAATTGATAGGTACAATTCTTCTTTACCGTTTGTTTGGTTTTTTCATTTAAAAAATCCATAATTTTTTGGGCTTTTATTAGGTATTTTTTTTTAATAAAAAGGCTATGATGATGAACTATAGCGTTGCTGATCTTGTTAATGACCTAAACAATGGAGTTGCAAGTGTGTTAAGTGTTGATTTAGAAACTAATGGTGGAAGAGTGGCGTCTTTACAAAGGGACTTGCAAGGTCAGGATGACAAAATGTTGGATAGTTTGATTGATGGTAGCAAAATCGTTGTTCCAGGGCAGGACCCGAAGAGACGGTGGAATAGATTGAACATATTGGTTGTGTCCTTTCTTAAATTTTGCAGGGATGTGAATCCATGGTCTACGTGGGAAAGTGTGGACTTAATCTTTGATCATTACTCTAATTTGAATAACGCACTATTGGACGATTCTTATCCAGTAGATTTCTTGACGAAGCTATTTCTGGATGAAACAGACTATGTTACAAGAGTATCGTGCGAACTGGATAAAAATCATTTACAATTGGGTACAAAGCACCATTTATTTCTCTCATACACATCATCGATCATTTCTAAACTGTTCAACAGCATAAAACCTCCTAGGGATAACGATACTGTTATTGTTCCACAAAAACAAAGGCTTTTACTGAGTATTGTCAATAAACTAAACAATATATATTTCAGAATTGACTCCCCACAACTCTGTTCTAACATTTTCAAGAATTTTAAGCCGAAGAGTATGTTCAGTAGTTTTAGAGAGTATCCGTTGCTACAACAAATCGAATTTAGATATCTGCTGGGCAGATACTATATGATAAATTTTAGGATGACAAATTCTTATGTCCAATTAGATAGCGCATTTAGAATGCTATGCGGAGTTATCCCTAACTGCCAGGGACCGCAAGTTCAAGAGCTCATGGTAAGAAACTTGAAAAGAGTGTTGAAATACTTAATCCCTGTTGGCTTGATAATTGGAAAAATCCCAAACTTTGAACAATTGGTTGATTACGATCAATCAATAGCAAATAGATACTATGATTTGTCAAAATATATAAGGTCTGGTAACATGAAGATGGTGAACATGTGGCTGGTTGAAAATGAAACATCATTGAGAAAAGACCATCTATTGGTCCCTCTGCTACAAAAACTTCCAATGATAGTGTTCAGAAATCTAGTACGAAATGTGGTGAAACTTGCTATAATACCTCAAAACACAAATAAGATTCCTTATGATGTGGTTAGACGAGCTTTAGAAGTTTCAATTGGTCCTCAGAATCCAAATGTTTCCCTAATATACAGTAACCTTCACAGTCCCGAAGATGTGGAAAACATTTTGGTAACATTGATTAATTTAGGTTTTTTAAGAGGTAACTGTTTCCCATCATTGAAAGTTTGTGTCGTGAAGAAAACACAGAATGTGTCAGAGGTTTTCCCAGAAATCACCGAGAGAATAATAAAAATGTTCCCTCTAAACAATGAGGACCGTTGGTTCGATACCTAATTTGTATTGTCAATGAAATGGTTTTCTTGCTTTCCTTTATAGAATATATAATTGATTAATGATATTAACATATAATTAATTAAATGATCTTACTTTATCCAAAAAATTCTATCACAAGTTTTCATTATAACCTTTTTAAAAAAACCTTTGTGATTCAAATATTGTTATACTTGTTATGAAAATATGTGATTAGTAGAGGTACTGCGTTGAATGAGTCTACTTTACAAGCGCAATTTTCTTAATTTTCATTGGTTACAGTAAATTTTCAGATTTTATTCTATTTTTTTTTTTAATTTTTGCTAGTCAGCGCGCATTAAAAGTTACTTTAACTTAAGACAAGGAAACAATATTTGATATTGAATTGTGAATGCAAACTGTCGAAACCAGGCTAAAGAAAATAGGACACTAATTATGTTAAGAACTACAACAGTTAGGGCTGTGTCTGCTCTAGGAAAGAAGAATGTTCTTTTTGTTTCAAGAATTCCTTCGTACATGCAAAGGTATTCTACCACAGACAACTCCACTGATGACGTTGTCAGCAGGATAAAAGTCCATCCAATTAAAAGAATTGACGAATCACTAGACAAGAAGAGAGCACGTCTAGTTTACCAATCAAGAAAAAGAGGTATCCTTGAGACTGATTTGTTACTTTCGGGGTTTGCCGCAAAGTACTTGAAGAGCATGACTAATGAGGAGTTAGATGAGTATGATGCTCTCTTGAACGAATTGGACTGGGATATTTACTATTGGGTAACGAAGAATTACAAGACCAGCCCTGTTCCAGAAAGATGGAGGGATTCACCGCTATTAAAAAGATTACAAGAATTCAGTGAGAACAAGGAAAAGAAGATCTTACGTATGCCTGATCTGGAAAATTACTAGAATTCTCTGTAAGAGTATTGATATCGATCTATGTCCATGTACTCAAAAGTACTTCGCAATTTTTAGCAACTCATTCTAGGGAACGCTTGCAATTGGAAATTGTATGTTTGCACTGATATTATTTAGTTTCTTTTTACTGTTATTGATATTGTAAATATAAGTTACGGGAATGATTCTAGACCTTCTAGTAATATTCAATCTGTAAAACCTGCACATAGATATTCTCAACTACCTTATTACACTCAACGGATATGATCAAAATATGGGTAATTAGTTACATTCTGGAATTGACATTATTTAGATACATAAACTAGAAACCTTCAAGTGCTCTCGTAGCCTTGTCTAATCTTTTGAGACCTTCCTCATACCTTTCAGGATCTAAAACCATATCTGCAGTTAGTCTTGATAACGAATCAACCAATCGTTCAAGAGCTTTTTTTTCTTCGACTCTCATTCCTAAATTAGAAAACTCCGATCCGATCAAAGTACCTTTAGTTACATTCATTAGATGGTTTAAGGTTTCGATATCAAATGATCTTATCTCATTCTTAGTGGATTTCCTCTTATTCTTCTTCTTTGGTGACTGTTTAGGTAATGAACTTTGGTTGTCTTCTGTATTTGGTAATTCATTATTTTCTTGGTGGACAGGAGTGTATTGAAATTCATCATCATCTTCTCCATCTATGATATCTTCGTATTCGTCTTCTAGATCATGAATTTCAGCTGGCTTCTCACTGTCATCAGCATATTTATCTGCCTTAATAGTATCCTCACGATTTATAGGCTGTACATGCTTTGGAGTTACTGGTAATGGTCGACTTAGATATTGTTCATCTGATAAAGGAGGCGATACATTTTTCTCGTTGAAACCTTCAAGTTGCGGATCCTCCTCAAAACTTGCAGCTGAGTAGAAGGTCTCAGATTGCGCAGTTTCACTCTTTGTTGAGCTGCCATTCGTTCTACCTGGTGGGTCTCTTGGGGTGATTACTGAACCTTCTTCATCAAGAAATAATCTCGATCTTGGTCTATTTTTGCTTCTAGGTGGAATTGTTGGATTGAAATCATTTGTTTCTGTTCTAAGATGAGGTATATTGGATTCCTCATTTTTGTATATATTCGTTTGTAATGTTGATTGGACAGCACTGGATGCAATTGATGATATGTCATCAATACTCTGACTTTGTGCTACAGTACTAGTTGGATGTGCACTCCTACCATGTTCATAATAAGAAGATGCTCCACTCTCACTAGCCAAATTACCTGAACCAATTGAGGAATGCAAGGCTCTACTCGGGTTAGTTGCTAAGTGTAATGTATCCTTCTTTTCATCGTTATCAGCCACATCATCAATCTTTGGATTGGTAGATTTACGAGATCTGTTAAGGGAATTGAATCTGCCCACTGGTTTTGCGTTCGTAACTGGTTGTATAATGATTCCACTACCTGTAGTTTCGTTAGATTCTTGTCTAGGGACGGTCGGTAGAACTGGTTGGATAGCCTCTATTTTCTTGTCTGGAGAGATTGTTGGTTCCTTTGAAGGACTGTTGCGCACAACATATGAGACCTCTATGCCCTCATCGATGATACCTGAGTAGTTTGATATTATGCTGGCTCGATTGTTAAGGTTGCCGGTTGCCGGTGATCTTGGCATTTGCAATGCAGAATTAGCCAAGGGGGATGGGGCATTTAGTTCTCCTTTAAAAGGAGATTTGACGGGTGAAGGTAGTGAATCACGCTTTGAGCCATTGATATCATCCGCTGGTTGGGCACTTACATCTTCATTACTCAATGAATCTATCATTGCCGATAGTCTCTGTGTATTTAAGGACACTTTGGATGGTGAGTTATATTCTTCCATTTTCTCTAGGCTTAATTCCTTGGGTTTTAATATTGATTAGATATCCAAATTCTATAATCAAATATATACAAGTGAGACCTTATTCCCTTTGTATCAATAGTTCTTATACAAACTTGTTTTCTGCCACTTAATGATCCTATTACTATTTACGGTAATACAAAACAAACCGGTAGAAATTGATTTCAGAGACGGTTCGGAGAAAAAATATTTCCATTGTAACAAAAATCATAAAAAACCAGATCACGGATCTAATCATACCAAGACAATTTCGATACTTTTAAGCGTACAACACCTTCATAATTAGAGCTAAGCGAATCTAAAAAGGTATCATCATGAGGATACACATTACACATAAATCAATTGTAAACGCATCTATTTGCAATCATATATCACACTCACTCAACCCTCTACTACAATGCAAAAAATAATAATTTTCGCGAAAAACATTTTTTCTACTGTTAGTAAACAAGTTTCAGCTCTTCGGAACACATGCCCACCAAATACTTTATAGTAATAGTTATGTAGAATTTATATACATTTAAATTCTTTAAATATTAGTTGTTATTCATTTTAGTCATGTGAATCTTTGTTGAATCTAAGACATATTAACATATGAACAGACGTTAGTGTGCCCCTATGTCACAGAAGTATTATTTCACTAATTTCTGATGACATTAAGTATATATTAGCCAAATTAAGTTGATTATACCATTATTTACTCATTTAATAAAAATGATATTTATATAATATTACAGTCAAATTTATTTTTAATAGAAGTTCAATATTATGTTTGAATCTGCAAAACTCACTGTGTTTACAATGAAATCAAGTCCATACTTATTTTTAAGTAAAGGTGTAGTGAGCAAAACATACTATGAGAAAGGCAACTAATTGACAGATTCCCAAGAGTAAATTTGAAAAGGATTTCAGTATCAGAAAAATCTATTTCATAATATTATCCTTTTCCTTTGGTTTTGCTATTTTTTGTTATTTGCAAGACCAAATTGGACAAGGTATGCCATTGTCTTGATCGACAGTGATAACTCTACAATAATATGTGTATACTTTTTGAGATCGTTTTAAGATCGTTTTTGTTTGTACGTGTTGTGTTTTCATAGCGCAATCCGAACATTTACAGTCTTTACACCAGTTTGTTGTAACTGTTTGTTGATTCTTGTGATTGATACATTTTGGGCAAGAACAAGAACGGCAACAGAAATCAAGTGCGGTTCGTTTCCTTTGCGATGCCGCGTTGGTATATTCGATTTGATCCTGAGGAGTGATACGAGAAGGTATCGGGGGAATTGTTACTCTTTTTTGTTTGAGTTGGATTAGCATAAATGTTACGGTTTGGTTGAAGAGGTTCTCCATCTCTGTCGTAGTAATATCTGCAAGCATGGTATGGGATGAACTCTCTGATAACAGGTATTAGATCTTCGAGTTTTTTAAACTTCCTCAAAGATGGAACTCTAACTCCTTCAATGAAAGCAACTCGGCGGATACGTTCTCGTGCCATGTCAAATGCATTTACGCCTGTTATAGCGTCACTTGCGATCAGTAAGTCTCGACAAAAGTCTGGTAATGATTGACCTGGATAAGGGCTCATGGTTTGAATGCGGACCAGTTCTCCATAACGAATCCCAAGCCATTCGGTGTCAGCGAAAAGTTGTCTCATCAGATATCTCCATCCATTTCCTCCTGGCGGCAATCTAGTATAGTAATAAGCACGCTCATTTGAAGGAAAGGCTTCTAGGAAAGCAGTAGCCCAGTCTTCGGCTAGGATATTGTTTCCGGATAAGAATCTTTGCCATTCTGCAACAGCTCGAGAGTTGTCGTAGTAGGGATCGAAGACAAGGGTGACTTTCGGTAATGCTTCAGGTTCCATATTAAACCAGGGTGTGTTTCCACCAAGTGTGGTCGTAGTGGGGTCGAGTATAACTGTGGGTGCAAACTTCTCAAGTTGCTTTTCGACTTCCTCCCAGTAATTCTCAGTGCTGCTTGGGGTTGTGTCTGCATTGTTCAGTTCAAGGTTGTGAATGCGGTTGTTTAGATTTTGAAAGGCAGTGCTCATGTATTTCTCCAATTGTTCCCTGAGAGAGGCGGTAACTTCTTCCTTAAAGGAAGCTTTGATCTCGTTAAGGAGATAAGTCACATCAGCTCGGTTATATTTTCGATCTCTGATGTTGACTTGATTTTGTTCATCCTTAGCTTGTCGATTGTTTTCTTTGTTTTCAAAATTGACCCTACCTGTCTGCATCGCAGCGTTAGTGACCTCTTGGTTTCCCATTTGGTTACGAACATCAATTTGAAATCTTTGATCTTGGTTTCTATTAGTGGTTGCACTAGTTTGTTGATTAGCGATGTGCAAAGACTGATATGTGGCTGTATTTGCGTCTGCTTCAGTACGAAGTTGATTTACGTCAGACTTAATTCCCTCGACAGCGGTTACTTGAGCAGTGTCTCTCCCATCAGTTTGAGATTGAATGTTTCTAGCTTGGTTTTGTTCATTGTACATGTATTTTTCGCGATTAATCATTTGATTACCGACGTTGTAGATTTCTTGTTGGTTGTCCTTTCGCTGGTTTACCTCATCTGTCTCTTGTTGGTTAACCTTGGAGCTAGTAGTGTTAATAGTTGCAGAGCAGATTGCTACTCTGTTGCTGTTTTTTCGAATTTCCTCCACTTGAGTGGTTAAATCTTCAAATCCAGTTTTTAATTCGATTAGCATTTTGAAAAGTAATTGGCATAATTGGCCGTCAGTGAGACGTCCTGTAGGGTCGATTGGGTTACGGGGATCCGGGGTTCGATCATTCATGGTTGGAAACATTCCAGTGTAGAAAGCATGAACATCTGCAAGGTTCATGTTCTTGTGATCACCAGATCGGTTCTGGTTTATTAGTTGTTGATTTGGAATTCCATTGTTCGTAGTCGATTGGTTCTGTGAGTTGTTTTTGGTTGAATTGGCATCGTTCTGAAACGTTGAGTGGCCTGCGGTTCCGGGATCGTTGGTGTCCATAATGAAATGATCCGATCGATAGTACCTTTCAGTTAAATTCAAATAATTTAACTTCTCTTGTTGTCAGAATTTCAACTATCTTAATTTTAACAAAACAGTTATTTTGAACGTGTTCAACGACTAAGATTTATTCTAATTGGGGCAAGCTTCCTCGCTTTTTTTTGTATTTAGAGGTCTATCCACTCTTAACGTCTTCTCTTAGATCAGAATAGTAGTTAACAAGTTTATCTTAGATTTTTGACCAAAAAAGTAATTAGTTTCAATTAATCACCAACGGTAATATAAAGTATTTAATAAAAAATGAAAAAAAGTATAATATGAGATCGATTGTTCTTCTATCCATTCAAAGGATAAGAAGTATTATGTAATGTGAAAATTAGACTGTTGTTAAAGTTGAGATTCATTCTCCTTTTATAGTTTTCTCGGGTGACAACGAAATCGTTGTTAAAAATTTTTTAGTTGTCATTATTTTTTTTTGTTACTGCAATTCAAAAACATGAAAAAATTAAGTTACTTTAAAAATGAAATAAACAAATTATTTGTAGTTACATATTTAATATCATTTCAATAGTTTTCACAAAAAAATATAGTGATTCAAAGATACTAGTGATCTTGTCAAAGATAGAATTATAATGATCTTGTCAAAGATAGAATTATAATGATCTTGTCAAAGATAGAAATTACAATGACTTCCATTAGATTTTCCACCGAAACGAAAAAAAGTAATGAAATTATGTCAGCCACATAGCTTTGCATGAACACCGATATAAAGAACAGTCAGTAATGAAGAAGAACTGTACAGCTATTCTTAGATTTAAATCGTCTGATTAATTTTTTTGGGCTGCGTGCCGTTATTATTACCATGGGTCAAACCAACTTCACCGTAAGAAATTTTAATTTTTTTGATAGGTACGGTGCTTTCTGTGTGATCGACAGAGATTTTCCCCTTAAGTAATAATTTAATAATGGGCCTTTGAACCCTTTATTAGAAAGAATAACGTAATTACGTCAATGACAAAAAAACACAACAACACAGAAGTTAGGAACTGGTTATATATAAAGTGGCATTCAGATTGCATGAAAAGTATTTTTTATAGTAAATAGAAGTAAAAAAAAATAAATAGCTTCAGTAAAATAGAATCAGAAGAGAAAGGAAAAATCGAACCATGAGTGAAGTTGAAAAGAAACCAGCAACTGAAAAGAAAGCTGTTCAGAAGAATACCTCCAGTCCATTCAGACTGCTGAGTCTTTTTGCATTAATTGCGTGTGTGATATATAGGGTTTACATCGAATTGAATGATGATCCTGTTGTTTTAGAGGCTCCAGCTCAGGAGATGCCACAGGAGAGTTATGCTAAATTGAAGAATATCAATGACAATATGAATGCTGACAGGTACTTCCGTACTGTCAACACCCACTTTATCGCTGGTGAGCAAAGTGAAGGTGTTGGTGCAAGAGTGAGAAGGTCTGTTGGTTCTTACCAAATGAGAAGATTTACACCATTCCTAATGTTGGATGACTTCACTGTAGCTCCACCAAATGGGTTCCCAGATCATCCACATCATGGCCAAGAGACTATTACTTATGTTACTGAAGGTATGATTGCTCACGAAGATATTACTGGTTCTAAGGGTGTTTTATTCCCTGGTGACCTTCAGTTTATGACCGCAGGGAGAGCCATTGTCCACTCTGAAATTCCAGTTACCACAGAAGACGGTAAGCCTTGCAGGGGTTTACAATTGTGGGTCGATTTACCAAAGGACATGAAGGATATTGCCCCACGTTATAGAAACTTGAGAGCTAAGAAGACTCCAATTGCTCACCCAAGCAAAGATCTAGAAGTCCGTGTCATTAGTGGTAAATCGTACGGTGTTGAGTCAGTCAGAGACTTGGCTTATACTCCAATTCACTTCTATCACTTTATCGCCAAGAAGGCCGGTACTGAGTTTGTCCAAGATATTCCAGAGAACTTCAATGTGTTCATTTACGTTACTAAGGGTAAGATCTCTATTGATGGCCAGGAAGTTGAGCAATTTACCTCTGTCTTTTTCAATGCTGACGGTAACGCTGTTAAGGGTGTATCTGTTACCGAAGACGCTGAGTTTGCTGTCATTGCTGGTGAGATTTTGGACCAAGATGTTGTTCAACATGGTCCATTTGTTGAAACCAACAGAGAAAAGCTAATGCAAGTTTTTGAAAACTACAGAGAGGAGAAGAATGGTTTTGAAGGTGCTCACAGCTGGAGATCTTCAATTCATGACGGTATCTCTGAAGCCGATGCTATAAAACTATATAATGAGAACCAGTAGAAAGTAAAAAGCTGGAAACTGCAAAGACAAAATATCATATATAACCTGTAAAATAAACTAAAGTATATTCAATTCCATTTATGAACATGTTTGTTATTTGAATTATGTAAACCAAATACAACCAAAATGTTCCAAGTCGTATTGGAATTTACAAACCACTATCTTTTTGTTATCATACTCTCTTCAAGTTTAGTTCCAACCATAAAAACCGCCATGTATTTGAAGAAATTATGATATCAACCAAACTGCAAAAATGTGAACTCTATCAAAAATATTGATCTTAATATCCTAAATTATTGATTTCACTTCCGTTAAATATTGAATCCATAGAAAATTTAATCTCAATTTTAAATTATTACAGTACTCTATTAAGAATTACCCATCTTCATCTACCCAAAGTCTTAATAAAGGAGACATACACCACATACCAAGATCTTATCAACCCTCGACCAACAGCCACAACAGTTTACAGTATTTTAATAAAACATGAGCAATTCAAAAACCTATAAATATCATAATACCACAGTAAATGTCATGAAAACTAACAAAAGATGATTACATAATTTTACTACAGTGAATAGATGGGAGTTCCACCCAAATTTAACTAATTATTATGGCAACTTGGCCGAGTGGTTAAGGCGAAAGATTAGAAATCTTTTGGGCTCTGCCCGCGCAGGTTCGAATCCTGCAGTTGTCGTTAATTTTTGATTTTCGTTTTATTTTTTGTATTTAGTATATCACCCACCGCAAATATCTCTTCGAGGTTTCTTACAGCGAAATAAGAGAAAAAAAAAAAGAAAGAAAAAAAGGGAATACATCTACAATGTTTATTAAATTTTTTTTATTTTCCCTTCTCCTCTTTCGGAGACCCTTAACGGAAGAAAAAACAGGGAATCTCAGGGTTTTCTACGAGCCTTTCTTTGTGTTACTCTCGAGGATGGGTTTCTTTACTGCGGTGATTCACTGGGGGGATTTATACCTTTGTGTAAAGCGTTTCCACTCACTTCCTCTCCCTTCCCCTGCCCCCACTCACCCCTCAATTACCATGCGAGGAAAGAAGAGACAGCAAAAGCATTAAAATAAAAAAAGAAAGAAATGAAAAAGACATAAGACAAAGAATGTCAGAAATGTTATGTCAAAAAATTGTGAAGAAAGTAAAGAAGGTTCTTAAGAAATGACAATGGGAACAATGGTGTGATAATAGGATAGACAATAGCTATTTAATTTTGGTTTTTTGCCCTTTGGACATTTATTCTTCAGTGTTCATAGGATTAGATCCAATTTGCTTTTTTTTTTTTGTTATTGTTTATGTCAGCCAAGATCGTATTAGTACCTTGCACCAGGAGTAGAACTATACCTACTTTTTTCCACTTTATTTCTTTCTATTTTTTTTTTTTTTTTTTGACACTTATCGTTCGGCAGACGATGGAGAACATCTACTCAGAGGAAGGTATGGATAAAAGACGTATGTTCTGTAAAACAAGCATTATTGCATCTTCTCTTGGTCCGGTTTTCGAAAAGAAACTGCACAGCCTTTTTTATTTTTGTTCATTTTCTTTTTCATTGTCAAATCAAAAATAAGGATATAGCGAGATAATCGCCGGCATTTTTATTTTTATTTTGCTTGTGTTCTTTATGTGCTGTACTACTTTTTTATTTTGTTTAATCTTTTGTCTTTTTTCTGATGCTTGGATTCATAGCGAACATTCTCTTCTAAATAGACTGCTTTTATAGGTGAGTGTGTTTTTCGTGTGGCCGTATACTACCTTTGTTATTATTCAACCTAGTTCGTTTCTTTATTTTTCTAACAATCTGTCAAGAAGGTTGTTAGGGAACAGATAAATATTATACTGAGCAACAAAGAATTATTATACAAGAAAAAAAGAGGGTTAAACTGTATCGAATTAGGAAAAAAAAATATTGTTTCATTCTTTCTTTTATTTTTTTTTTTATTTTTGTTGGTCGATTATAGTAACGTGGGAGAAAGAAAGTATACTGTTGCTTTTTCTGCAGTTCCTACTTACTATGCATCTTTATATTTCGACTTTCCTTTGATCTTTAAACGGTAAAAAAAAACAACAACCTGCAAGCTCATAGACACTAAAAGTCGTGAGGGTTCAGTATATTTTTGAGCAGTATTTTTTTTTTTTTTTTTTTTTACGTCGTTGTCTTTTTTATTTTTGTCCAATGCGTAAAGGACAAAAAACTAAATTCGAAGAAAAAAAAAAAACAAAAAAAAGAAAATGGTGTCAAAACAGAGCATAGATGGGCAAGATAGAAAGAGAGAGAGAGAGAGAGGGAGAGATATGGGGAAAGAAAAGAGAGAGAGAGAGAGAGTAAGTGCGATGAACGCATATATTCTTTTGATAACTAGCTACCTTCCAATAATTGTACGTCTTATTCTCTCTCTCCATTGTCTATGATTGAAAAGTACAGTATTTTGGTTTTTTTCTGAGTTCATTACTCTGTAGAAAAAAAAAGACATTACACCAGCAAACGGAAAAATAAGCACACAAAGGATGAGAAGTAAAGAAACAGAATAAGTTTTTTTTTTTGTAGGTCTGTTCCTGTTTTCTTTGCTGTTGTTTTTTTTTATCTTTCATTCTTTGTATTTAGGCAAGACACTTGTTTCAAAAAGGGTAAAAAAGAGGGAAAAAAAAACAAAAAGCTCATCTCTTCTTGTTCCAATTTGATATGTTGAAAAAGGTCCGGCAATTGGGCTAAGGAAAAGACACCGTTACTCCATTACGATGTGTAGTTTTTCTTTCAATAAGAAAGAACCCCAGTACCAAAAGGAAAAAATTTTCCTAAATCTTCCAGATACATTATACCTCTTTATTATATATAAAATATGAAACAAAGCATCTATATATAATTGGTATTTTTCTTACTTTATTTTTCTTACTTTATAGAACACAATAATTTTTGTTATATTTTTGTTGGAAAACTGGATTGTAGTCAAGATAATCTAAAAAATCCAATTCTTTTCTCTCAATTTTTGTTCTGATTAAGTTGTAAACCATTTTTTCCAGGGACATTTTAAGGTACAACAATTTCAAAAAAAAAAAAAAAAGATATCGGTTTCATAAGATTAGTTTCTCAAATTTTTAACCGTGTTTTTTTTATTCTATTTTATTTTCATTTTGTTAGACTGAAAGTTGATTGAATCTATTCATCAACAACACTTAACAAATCATATTGGAGCAAAAAACATTACGAGATTTTAACGAATATATCACGAATATATCACGAATATATCACGAATATATTTTTTTTTCTTTCTTTCTCTGAAATAAAAATAATTTTGGTGTCAAAAAATAAAAATTTTATAAATTTTTTTTTTTTTTCTCGTTGTTGTCAAATTTCCCCCTGCTTCGTTGCTTTTTCTTTCTTTGTCCTCACAGAAACAGCTGCACTGAGACAGAAAAATCAGGGAAAAAACAAGAATAAAAAAAAAAAATAAAAAAAGAGAGACAAACATCAGAAAATTTACTGAAATACCACACATAACTCTCTAAGGAGTAAAGACCCCGACAAGATCCACGGAAGACAAAGAGACAAGGGAGAGAGTAGATTGTAAGAAGACATTACACACATCTACAAAGCAAGAAGACAAAAGAAGACAATTTTTTTTATTGTGTGTGTTTGTGTGTGTGTTTTTTGGTTGTTTAAACAGTAACTGAGGAATAAAAAAAAAAAAAAGAAGATATTATTGCCTCCGTAAGGAAACATTTCTGAATTATCAATCACCTCAAACTGTCCCTACCACCCCGCCCCGCATACATACCGGCATATATTATTTTTTTTCTCTCTCTGAAGGACAAACTAAAGAAAGACAAAAACTAAAAAAAAACAACTTCTTTTCTTCCCTTTGATATAAATATATTCTTTCAAAAGCAACCACCACCTATTTCTTATTTTCGAGAAAAATAAATAAGTAAGGGATTTTGTAAAAGGGAATCAAGATCATTTAAGGAATATATATTTTTTTAATCACGTTGATTCTTTAAATTTTTACACACCTCTCATACCCCCCCCACTTCATCCTTTCATTAGGAAAGAGCAAGAAAAAAAAAAGTTAAGGAAAGAAAAAAAAATACTAAGGAACAGGAAAAGGAAAAAAATAAATAAACAATGGGTATTTGTGGTTCTAAATCAGTTAAGTCTGAGACTTCTAAACCCACTGGCAGAACAGGTGCTATTCAGAAACAATCAAAACCTGATCTCGAGAAGACAAGGAAAAATGCGTCCAAACAGAACGTGAAGAATACCAACAATAACGACAGCCAAGATATGTTGGGATCTGATAGCACTGCTAATAATAATAATGTCAATACTGTGGACTCTTCCATGCAACAGACGACGTTGACAGAAGAATTACAAAATACAAGAGGACTGCCGATTGAGCATAATAGTGACTCTAGTACCCAAAACCAAAAGGCCATCAAAGTTTTACTACTTGGTGCCGGTGAGAGTGGTAAATCCACTATCCTACAACAACTGAAGATCTTACATCAGAATGGTTTCAGTAAACAAGAGCTTATAGACTACACCCCCTTGATTTATGACAATATCATTGAGATTGGTAAGGATATCATCGGTGCGAGGAGGAAATTTAACGTACAAATCGAGAAGGACTGCTCGCTTACAGAGGAGGACTTGGACAAGATTGCCAATTATACGAGTACGCGAAAAAACACCGATGACGGTGCAGACTCTAACGAAATTGATGTGCAAAATGCCAACAACAGCAATAGTAACGACAAGGCTAATGAACTTGGTAACTCTACCAGCATAGTCAGTAAAGACGAGTTCCCTAAAGAATTCTACCCTATTCTATCGAAGCTTTGGAAACTTAAATCAACTCAAGATTTAATAGTAAGCGAAAAGTCTTCCCAAGTATACCTGATGGATTCCACGAGATACTTTTTAGACAACCTGGATAGAATTTGTAACACACCAAACTATATTCCTACAGAACAAGATGTGCTTAGATCCAGACAGAAGACTTCTGGTATCTTCGACACTGTTGTCAATATGGGCGACAACTTCCAGATGCATATATTCGATGTTGGTGGACAAAGGTCTGAACGTAAGAAATGGATCCACTGTTTTGACAACGTAACACTTGTCATATTCTGTGTTTCCCTTTCCGAGTACGATCAATTCTTAATGGAAGATAAGTCGCAAAACAGATTCCAGGAATCGTTGGTCCTCTTCGACAACATTGTCAACAGTAGATGGTTCGCAAGAACATCAGTTGTACTATTCCTAAACAAAATTGATTTATTTGCCGAGAAGATACAGCGTGTTCCATTAGAAAACTATTTCCCTGACTACATGGGTGGTAAAGATATTAACAAAGCAGCCAAGTATATCTTATGGAGATTTGTCCAATTAAACAGAGCAAATTTGAATATTTATCCACACGTGACACAAGCAACAGATACATCTAATATCAAATTAGTGTTTGCAGCAATTAAGGAAACGATATTGGAAAACATCTTGAAAGATTCAGGTGTTTTACAATAATGAGAAAATAAAAAAAAGAAAGAACATAAAATAGTACCTTTTACATTTCCAAATCTCTTCTTTTCATCCTTACACGTTTTTACTAAAGTTTATTTTTTTATTCATTCATTCATTGTTTTATTATTACTATCATTATTTTTATTTTATTTTTTTAACATTACATTTACGAGCACAAGAAAAAAAATAAATAAAATAAAGTATGAATTTCTAATTTGCATTACGACCAGTGAATTTTTAATTTATTCTTATTCTTATTTTATTTTATTTTATTTTTTATTATTATTATTACTACTATTTCTATTACTATTATTATTATAAATTATTATAAAGAAGGTTCATTTTTTTCTTATATTTCAATACAACACCTTAACCCTAATAGTCACAATAATTATTAAGTCCCTGAATTTTATTTTCTTAACCTTTTTCTTTCATGTCCTATATTTAAAATAAAAAAAAACCCCTACTTCATTTCATTATTCTGATTCAATTATAAAAATAAAAGCTTTTAAAAAAATTCCAATTAATTTTCTAACTTCTCTCTATCTTATTTAAACAAAAAATATAAATATATATTTAGATAGCATAAATAAAAAAAAAAATCATATCATATCATATTAGAGTACATCATGTTATCATTATTACTTGCAATTATAGAATAATGAAACATCAATACTGTCCCAAAAAATCACAGCCACGGATCGGAAAATCGATCAATTTCTTTTTTTTCTTCGAGGAAAACAACAACAAAAAATAATCAAAAATCGGGCGACGGATCGGAAACGAAAAAATAAAAAAATTTTTTTTTTTGTTCAGTGAAAAAAAAAAAAAAAAAAGGAACCGTTCGTTTTCGTGTTAAAGGTAAAAAAAAACAAAACCTTGATTACAGTTCCTAATTTTTCTTGCTTCTGGGAAATAAAGGAAATAAAAATCTACCTTTGATTATATATAAGCAAATTCTTTTTTTTGATTGAATACCACTCTTTATTAATTAGCGATAGGGAAACCAAGAAAACTAAAAAGACAAGAGGTATAAATTAGAATAAATATAATGACTGTCTTTGAATATTTACAACATGCGGTAGATAATCCAAATATTCCATGGAAGGGTATCATTACCGGTTTCATTGTTGGTCAATTTGCATTTGAAAGTTATTTGACATACAGACAGTACAAGGTTCTAAAGAGAAACAAACTTCCTCCGGTTCTTGAGAATGAGATTGACAAAGAGACGTTTGAGAAGTCTCAGGAATACTCCAAGGCAAAAGCTAAATTTTCTATCTTTACCGATCTGTTCAACTTGGCCCAGAACCTGGCGTTCATCAAGTATGATATCTTACCTAGGTTATGGCATGTTGGTGTCAAGTTGAGCAATTGCATCTTGCCAGTCAAGTACCAAGCTGTCTCTACAATCGCACAAAGTCTGTGGTTTCTAGCGGTATTATCAAATATTTCAACTATCATCGGGCTTCCTATCTCATATTACAGACACTTTGTTTTAGAAGAGAAATTTGGTTTCAATAAGCTAACTATTAAATTGTGGATTACTGATATGGTTAAGAGTACAGTCCTGAGTGCTGTCTTTGGTATTCCTATCTTATTTGGGTTCTTAAAGATCTTTGAAAAGTTCCAAACTAACTTCCTATGGTACATCTGTCTGTTTGTCTTTGTTGTCCAGATCTTGGCCATCACTATCATACCTGTCTTTATCATGCCTTTGTTCAATACCTTCACTCCTTTGGATGACGGCGAATTGAAGACCTCCATTGAAAATCTAGCTAGAAAGATCGGTTTCCCATTGGATAAGATCTTTGTTGTCGATGGTTCCAAAAGATCATCTCATTCAAACGCTTATTTCACTGGTTTGCCATTCACCAACAAGAGAATTGTTTTGTTTGATACTTTGGTTAGTGAGAGTTCTGTCGATGAGATCACTGCTGTCTTGGCCCACGAGATTGGCCATTGGAAGAAAAATCACATCGTAAACATGCTTCTGATCAGTCAAGTACACATCTTTGCCATTTTCTCCCTTTTCACTAGCGTTTACCGTAACGTCTCATTCTACAGAACATTTGGTTTCAACGTTGGTCTAAGTGACGCTTTGAACATCGTTGCTGGCCCAACTACAGTCTTCACTCCAGATTTCCCCATCATTATTGGTTTCATGTTATTCAACGACTTGCTAGCTCCATCGGAATGTATAATGCAGTTCGTTATGAGTTTGATCTCCAGGACCCACGAATACCAAGCTGATGCATATGCTAAGGTTCTAGGTTACACTCAAGATCTAGGTAGAGCTTTGATTAACCTACAAGTCAAGAACTTGTCCACTATGGATGTTGATCCATTGTACTCCAGTTATCACTACTCTCACCCAACTCTAGCAGAAAGATTGACCGCTATCAACTTTGTTAATGAGAAGAAGAGGGAGTAAATTCTCAAACACCACATATATATTACTGTTATGCCATATTTTTGCTACATAATCTAAGCAATATACAAGAATTTTGTTAATTTAATTCTATCGTTATCATTTTTTTCCCCCATTTCTTTATTATCATTACCTCAGTTTAATTGTCTATCAAAAAAGAAAACAACGCATAAACTAGCACATCTACTCATTTACTCAAATTTTGAACTATGCAAAAGATTACCTTTGATTGTGGTCTCCATTATATTTAATATGTAAAACGCAATATGTATTATTTTATCAAATTATAATCACAATAAACGAAATACTAGCGAAGGGGTTTGCCACCGCTTGAGTGGGAAAAAATAAGAAGTAAAAGTTGTTGGTGAAGGGAGGCAGTTCCATTCCTTTGATACTAAGCACATAAGCTCGAAGCCTTTGCAATTGAATTACGATCATAAGCTGGTAAACTGGAATTGACTTGCTTACCTACTAATCAGACTTAATTACTTGAAAAAACGTGCTAGCGGAAGCAGAAAAGGGCGAACCATATTTGATATAGGGAAATAGAGACATACAAAAATAAAAAAATAAGAAAAATACCGACAAATATGACTGCTGATATGATGGAAATTGATGCTCCAAGTGAAACTAACAACATTGAAGAGGTTAAGGGTGAAGTCAAGTACGCTGAGGAGAAGACTATGGAAGAGATTGTGGAAACCCTTAAAGTGATTGCTAAGACTACTGCCACTCTAGACCCTCGTTACGTTTGGAGAGCATTGAAGGAAGTTAGTAATATAAGAAAGAACCATTTGAAGCAGGAGACCCTTGCTGTCCTGGTGACAGTTTTGTACCCAGAATCATCTGAATACAAACAGAATTTGTTGAAATTCGTTAATGATAAGCACAAAAGTAAAGTTACACATGAGGAAGAAATAAGAGCGAAGTATCCGGCTACATTCTATGAAATCACACCTGATGGAAAATCTTTGGTCGTTTCAGCTGAAATTAACTCTTTTGTGCATCTGTTGGTTCAATTGTACTTGCTTGATGCAGGTAAGATCCAGGAGTTGAATGATTTTAACTCTAAGATCATTATTCCAAGACTATTAGCGTTCTACAATAACAGATCTTTGGACTTAATAAATGCTAAACTGTGGTTTTACATTGTTATGGCGCGCGAAATTTTGGAAAAGAGACAAGACAACGCTCTATTGCGTAATGAAATGACTAAGTTCTTGAAAACTGCATCCTTGAAGCATGACAATGAAACACGAGCAATGCTTATCAGTTTGATTCTTAGAAACTTTTTGGCTTCAGGTGACGTTGAGGCTGCTTCTGATTTTGTAAATAAGGTCGATCCTTTAACCCCAGATGTTTCCAGTCCATTGGAGGCTAGATTCTTCTTCTACTTGTCTAAGATAAATGCCATCCAATTAGATTATTCCACTGCTAATGAATATATCATTGCAGCAATCAGAAAGGCTCCACACACAAAGAAGAGTCTAGGATTTTTACAACAAGCCAACAAACTTTCATGCGTTATTCAGCTTCTCATGGGTGATATTCCAGAACTTTCCTTTTTCCACCAAGAGGGCATGGAACATTCTTTAATCCCATACTACCACATATCTAAGGCGGTCAAATTAGGTGACTTGAAGAAGTTTACATCTACCATTACCAAATACAAGCAACAGCTAATAAACGATGACAACTATCAAATCTGTGTGAGATTAAGATCAAATGTTATCAAGACAGGTATTAGAATTATTTCTTTGACATACAAGAAAATATCTTTGAAGGACATTTGTATGAAACTACACTTGGAATCCGAACAAACTGCTGAATATATGGTTTCCAGAGCCATCAGAGACGGTGTCATCGAGGCCAAGGTAAACCATGAACAAGGTTACATAGAGACATCTGAAGTCAATAACACATACGACACAAAGGATCCTCAAAATGTGTTCGACGAAAGAATCAGATTCGTCAACAAGTTGCATGATGAAAGTGTGGTAGCGATGAGATACCCAGAGGACAAAAAGAAAGGGTCCGGAAAAAACAATAATGATGATGAATTTATGGAGGGTGAACTGCTAGACGATCTCTCTGATTTTTCTGATATCGATGACCTAGGATTTTTGTAAAATGTATAAATACTGGTAGTATAATAAGATATACACTTTTAGTAAAATGTTTTCAAACAAATCTTCTTCGTAAGTGAGAAATTATAAATAAATCTCAACAGTAAATACAAAATCTCATGTAAATGAACAATATTTTATTTTTCCAAAAAAAAAAGTACTATCATTTTGTATTGTCCACACCAACCGCAAGGAAAAAAAAAATTGAACGGTGAATTGAAAAAAAAAAAGGTTGGTTGTAAAATGCTAATTACCAACAAAAGACAAGATAAAAAGAAGTATTTTTGAAAGTTTGTATTTGAAACAACGCTTTCCTACCTGATTAAGTTAATATCACCGGATACAGAACTTTTTTTAACTTGGTCTCCTGTTTTTTACTGTACTATTCTGTTTCATTAATTTGACAAGCGAAATATCGCGATTGACATAGAACAGGTTCGGAATTGTTACATCTGCTAGTCCTCAACCCAAATTGAAAATACAAATAGAATGAGTATGGAGAACACCAAGCAACATGGCATTAGCTTAGCTCTCGATCCCAACCTCATAGCGTTACCGATCCATCCTACTTCAACGTCGCCAAATATAACATCTGTATCTGCTGTAGAGAATTCTAGCAAGGAAAACAATGATGAAGAAACGGAAAAACCTGATGAAAAGGTCGAAGAGGAAAAACCAGTTCAGAAGTCTCTAATTGGAAACCCTTATGAGAGATATGGCCAGATGAAACTGAATCAATTGATTCCATTAATTACACAACAGAGAGGTCCAGGTGTAAAATTTGCTGATATTACTGAGCAGTTATTACAAGAAGAAATCATGAATGAGAAAAGTACGGAAGAGAGTCAATTAAATATTAAAAATGAAGATAACACTCAAGATACTAGTGATAAGATGGATATTGATGATGATAATGGAGGTATTAGAAATGACTCCAATGTAAATGAATTTAATGATGATGGAAAAACTGTTAATGATACAGATGATAACAGACAGGATGGTGTTATCGATTCTATGGATAGAATATCCAATGAAGTTCAATTAACCCAAGAACAGTTCAACAAGATGAGGAAAGATATGTTAGAACATATTAATTTGGCAATGAACGAATCTTCGTTAGCTATGGAATTTGTTAGTTTATTATTATCCCCTGTACGTGAATCAACCGCCGTATCATCCATGTCCCCTTTCTTGAAGAAGACTGTTAGTCCCGGTTCCCTTAACAGTGATAAAGTCCGTCTCATAGAACAACCTTTACATGACAAATTACTACTGAAAGTAACTAGTAGAGGTTGGAAATTGCGTGCGTTAAATCAATCTAGGACCCTCTTAAGAGAAAACTACCTTGAGATCTCTCGCACTGTTAAGAAAGAGCATGATTTCTGGCGTAAAATATCGAACAGCATTAGCAATAAGGATGTTATATTCAAGTTAAGAGACAGACAAACAAATAGAAGATCATTAGGGTTAAAATACGGTTATGAGGATTCAGGTTCCAGTTATAGACATGATAGTGGCACCGCGATTCTCAGAGCCAATGCTGACTCTGATCAACTAGAATTGATACCCTTTACAGCAACACGTGCACCTGGGAATTTTAGAAATAAGGAAAAATTCATTAGGATTCGTCTGTTTACGAAGATAGAATCTGAAGGTGATTACATATTAAGTGGTGAAAGTAGTCTGGATAAATTATTTGTCAACCATGACAATGAGAATGATTCAAAAAATGAAGATATAAGGTTGCAAATTTCCAAATTAAAGTTCTTCATTTTTGAACAAGAACTAATGCATCAATTGAAGAAAGAATGTACATATCTGATATCCTACGGTGTTACTGTTGAAAATGAACATAAGATTGTCATCGAGCTTCCTAATGAGAAATTCGAAATAGAGTACCTAAGCATAGATGACGATTCTGTTGTAAACCATAAACAGGATGCCCCCAAGGCTAATGACAAGCGAGCAGATTTGATTTTAATCACACTAAGAATGCTTCTCCTAGTGGTTCATAAAAAAAATCTGAGACAGAAGTTCAGGGCTGGTGGTAGAAAAAATACTATCTCCACTGAAAAGGATATTTTATTAATCAGACCAATACTAGGTAAAATGAGACACTATAACCATCGACTATTACTGAAGAAAATAATAAAGGATTGTGTTTTAGATGTAGTTAAGGGTACAGAGACTGTAGAAACTGATGTTCAGGAATCATATGGCACCAAAGAATCAGATGTCAGCTGGGTCCAAGATGCTCATATAATGAAGTTAAACAAGGATATCAAAGCATTTGATCACTTACTAAACGTTGGGAAAAAGAAATTTGAGATAGACCTGAAGAACAATGGAACTCTACAACTAATACTATCTTCTCCAAATTACTGTAACGCCCATGTATCTATAATTTACAACAACGCAGGCAAAAACACGAACTTCAATACTTCATCAACGGAGTTCAAAGAGGTTGAAGAGTTCCTTCACTTTTTGATTTCCACATATGTAACCACAGATAACTAGTTTAGTAATACAAATTCCTCTATGTAGAATTGTAACTTTACATGCATGTCATTAATACATTTGATAGTCTCGTTGACAGTGTGAATAACTCATTTATACTTTACGTCTCAAATAACTTTTGATTTTTTTACAAGGGGAGATAATAAAAAAAGATGAAAAAAATATAAAATCTAAAAAAAAAAGAAAATGATAGTGATATTTAGAAGTATTCATATTTTCGAAAATCTCTTGGTAATATCTGTTACTTTAACAATTATCTTTTAGTTTACAACTTGGAGAGGTATCATATTATATAACGATGACTTATACTTTAACTATTCTAGGATGTGGTGTTATGGGCCAGGCTGTTCTATCAGCCATCTACAAGGCTTCCAAGGCTGAAGATGAAAAGACTAAGCAATTCTACCCAAGCAAAATTATAACTTGTAACCATGATGATGCCAGTGCTCAACAAGTTACAGATCTGGTCAAAACCTTCGACGCCTCCCCAAACGGTATTGAGGTTGACTCCACTTTCGGTAAGAATGTCGAGGCTGTGAAGCAATCCGATGTTATTATTTTAGGTACGAAGCCATTCCTAGCAGAACAAGTCCTTGACGGTGTTAAGGATGTCATTAAGGGCAAATTGATCATCTCTCTGGCTGCTGGCTGGACCATCGGTCAATTGCAAGCTTACACCCCAACAGTCTCCAGAGTCATGACCAACACGCCAGCCAAGTACGGTTACGGTTGTGCTGTGGTTTCACACTCTCCAGAAGTCACAGAAGAACAGAAGACCTTGGTCAGCCAATTGATTGGCCATGTCGGCAAATACGTCGAGCTACCAGAGAAAAACATGGATGCAGCCACTGCTCTAGTTGGTTCTGGTCCTGCATTTGTACTACTAGTGTTGGAATCCCTGATGGAGAGTGGTATCAAGATGGGTATCCCACTAAAGGAGAGTACCGAGTGTGCCATCAAGGTCCTAGAGGGAACAGCCAAGATGGTTGAAGAGAGTGGTGTACACCCAAGTGTCCTAAAACACCAAGTCTGCACACCAGGAGGCACTACCATCGCTGGTCTCTGTGTCATGGAGGACAAAGGTGTTAAGTCCGGCATTATCAGAGGTGTTGAAGAAGCAGCAAGAGTTGCCGGTGAACTAGGTAAGAAATAGATATCATATATATACTTTACACTAACTAGATATTCACAAACAACATCGAATTATTTACAAGTCAGGTAATATGACGTCATTTCATTATTAAAGTAGTCATATACGAATAACACACAATTAACGTTATAAATGACAACTGTAATTTTCCGGACGAATGGAAGAACCCTTCACCCTACAATTATTAAAGTTTGATTAATCAAAAAAGCAAACAAAAAAAAAACAAAACTTCAAGCAATTGATGTAGAGTATATGACAATAAAACTAATTTATTTCTACTATAATAGAGATATACTGTACAGTGTATGAATACCATGTGAATGGCGGATCAATGTAACTCCCTCATACAACATAGAGAGAGAAATAGAGACAAGATTCAAAAGTTACCCTCTTCAACAATAAAATATCTCCGAGATACGGATTGGGATACTGAGGAGGAGGGGAGGGGCC